>WNWK01013859.1:0-53668 GCA_009830355.1 Cherax destructor | reverse complement strand
TAAAAAAAAAAAGAAGAAAATAAAAAAAAATAAAAAAAAAAAAAAAGGGGAACGAGGGAAACTCCCAAAATAAATAAGTGTAAATCCTCCCCCCAAGAACCCCCAAAAGTTAGATGAATAAACCGTATCCCCTTCCCTTTCTCCCAGAAAACCCACAACGGGATAGAAACCTCCATCCCCCACCATCCCCGGGATAAAAAAACCCCGGATATCCCCAAAACATGCCTTCGGCCCCCCCCCCGGAATCCAAAAAGGTGGCCCCCGGGGTCACCCGTCCCCCGAAAGATACCAAGGCCCCCCCCGGGGCCGGAGGATCGGACATCCCAGGCGACCCAGATTCCACAGCAAACACACCACCCCCAAGGACCTAAACAAATGGGATGGACCACGATCCCCTTTCCCCCCACCAAACAGAAGGCCTGAGGAGAGAAGCCCCCGGGGAAAAAACTGGGAAGGAAAAAAGGGGGGGAGGGGGAGGGGGGAGGAAAAAAGGGAAAAAGGAGGAGGGGGAAGATGGGAAAAGGGGGGGGGGAGGGGTTTATTGGTCTGGGGAAGAAGACCAAGAGGTCCACCTCAGACCGATATTTTTAAAGACGGGGGGGCCCCCAAGGGGTCTACACACTAGATGAAAAAAGGGGTTAAAACATTAGTTTTTTGGTGAATTATTAAGGTAGGTGGAGTGTCTGCCCCCGCATCCCCCCCCTTCCCCCACCCGGAGAAATGACGGCGACTCCAACCAGTGGAGAATCATTGCTGGCTGTTTCCCATAAACCTGTGATGCCTTACGCCCGTACAATTTATTCTATTTTTTTTTGTCGATTCACTCTTTTTAGGGCGACACTGTTTTTATTCCCCCTTCTTTAATTTAATTTTTCCTCCCACCAATTTTTTAAATTCCCCTATCTTGAGTGATTTAGCGAGCAGGTTGTAACAGTATTTATTTGTTCATTATATCCTTGATTGACGGCTTGGGTCATCCGTCACAGGCGAGGTTACGATAAGGACAACAGGGATCTGGCAAATATCCAGAGCAATTAACTTTACCAAACAACCTACACTAATTAGACTACACCCTTCCACACTTAACCGATCACCCCAGGCAGCTACACACCCAGCTACACAGTGTAACTACGCCAGTGTTCCTGGTGTCTTGTCGGGCTATTCAACGTCTTCAACGCTGTGGTGATCAGAGGATAAGTTCACCTCTTGGCAGAATCGTATTGTGGAAACCGTCGGTTGTGAGTCAGAATCAGCTGCGACCCCCCCATCCCCCCATCGCCAACAACTGCTTTGAGTTCCGAAACCCTTCAAAGCTCTGTCAAGAACATCGGTACAGCACACAACACCTGTGTATAAATTAGCTTTGAAATCGCGTATTATTTATTTCATTTTTCTTTCAAGTAGGATTAATTCCCATGTTTATTTTTTTCTTAATTTTCGCATGAATTCTTATAAAAGTGTTTATCTTTGTATGTTATTATTATATTTTCCATTATTTCTTTACATAAGGAGGAGCCAGTCTTGTTAAATTCTTACCTAAGATCTGACAGGGCTGAGTAAGCCTTCACACAGAGCAGTAAAGGGCGACGCCAACAAGGCAGCTGACAATTTCTACATCTCAGACAGATCATAAGACTGCCCAGTATCCTCAATAATGTGCACAGGGTCTTTTGGTGAAGCCTTCGGATCCGGAACTCTTGATCGAAGCGCTCGACATAGAGACAGAAGAGCCGTCAACAGACAGAATAACATGTTGGCCACCCCCAAAGATTGTTCACCTGCCCACGATGGCGAAGGCTGGGCAGTGCTCTCGGGGAGAACTTTCCAGTCACATTTCTAATCTCATTCCATATAAGTAGGGAAAAGTGAGGAGTTAACCCCTTCCACATAACAGACCCATGATATCTGTAGAGCGTTCTGAACACCTTCCTCTTGACTCAAACACCTCAGTATATTATCTTTGTTATCCAGTGAATATTCTGAGGCTGCACGAAAACTCCGGTGGTGCTTCTCAGTCCCTGATCCACCAACAGGCAGATGGGACTTGAAGCCATCAGACTGAAGAATAATTACGTCCGCTGCCCCCATAGCAACACAAACGCAATGGTCATAAGCTTTCCCGCACATCACATCAATTCCCAAGTGCCCACGAGATCTTTGCCAGACCATCAGAAAGTCGTCAATCTGACCCTCCAACTTTCACTGCACAGGGCAAACTGGAAGGGAAGCTCTCGCCATTCCCATTATGAAGAGTACATCCCCTCAGAAGTTCAGATACACAGAACTATAGAAGAGATGTTTATGCCCGATAGGGCATCTGCAGAAGTCTTATGACTGCTCATCGTTCAGGATACCAAGTTACAAAGAAATCAGCTATAACTATAGAATAACACTCCTCCTGTTTGGCACAGAGCAACCCAATCCGGAAGGAGGTACAAGGAGCACACTGTCATGTTCTCTTGCAAGCGCACTCGGACGGTTACAGCATGCAGGTAAACCCGACTGTGATGGACAGCAGCAGTGGCAAAAATACCCATACACCAGTTTGCAGAAACATGAATAGTGTACATATAACTCTGGAGTAACTCTTTTGCCCCGATTTTTTTTCTGTACACAGTACTAACAGTACAATAACCCGACGGACCTTCATCACAAGACTTTCACATATATTGTTAGACCCACACGTACTATATCGAGTTATAAATGTTATAACCCAGAAAAATAAATTAGTGTCATGTATGTTAAGGAATCACTACCACACGTACCTCTTGTCTCTGTAAAACTTGATAAATTTCAGTTTCATGGCATTAGGATACACATTGGTAACTGCATTAAATGTACTGATCAACGCTCATCCACCGACCAACCTCCTCTACCGACCAACCTCCTCTACCGACCAACCTCCTCCACCGACCAACCTCCTTCACCATACTGATCTATAAAATTTCCTTAATACTGAACCCACTATGTTAACTGGCGATTTAAATGCTGGACCCAAAAAGTTGGGTGAGCCCACCACAATTACCAATGGAAGGTTAATTTCACTCTTAGAAGGATATGATCATGTCCAGATTACCAGTAAAAATCATCCGATTCACATCTACGGAGAAACTACTGATAGTTGCATAGGCTTTAATTTGTCATATACAAAACATTATTCTGGCATTGTTGATCTAGTGCCTGACCATTCTCACATAACAGCCATCATATACATAGCCAATGTCTCTTTACCTGGCGAAAAATTAAACAAAAGATGGTTAATAGTTTGTAAAAAGGCAAGAGACTTAGTTCAATGAACATGAGACTGTGCAGGAACTTAATGATAATCTTCTAACCACAATACATATTTTTCTTTTTTAAATTTAGGATCAACTAAAAAAGAAAGGCAGGAAAAGTCAGGATAGAGACAGTGTAAATATTATGACCTCAAATTGAGAGAACTTAAGTCAACAGCTAGACAAATTGGGAAAGGTTATAAGCGCCTCAGGACTCCCCAAACTCAGATTATTTCAGGCTTCTCTTGGTGCTGTAAGGCAAAAGTGTTTGGGAAAAATGTTAGTGGACTCAGCCCACACACTTCCCTGAGCAAAGATTGGAAAGATATTAATAAAACAATTAGGAAAAAGAAGTAGATAAGTAGTCACCCAAATCCAAAACACAAATTAAATGAGCTAATCAGGAACTGGGCACAAATTTCTAGTTATAATATATTTTCCACTACATATAAGGGAAAACTTAAAGTCCAATGATAGATGCAATCTCATCTAATTTATGAGTGTAATATTCAATATACTGAATATTAACTAGACGCTACCTTCACCATGGGCAAAGCCACTGTCCCTGGGACTGACGGTATCACCTATGACATTTGATTACTGAGACGTGTGCCTGGTAATCCAGTGTTAGAACTGTACAATGTGAATTATGCTACAGGTCAGTTACCTTCCTTGTGGACCAATAATATTATTATACCATTTCCCAAGCCTCATCAACATAATGTGTTGCATTCCATCCCCCTGACTGTGAAAAACATTGGAAAGGTGCAGAATTAAACAATATATATCACTCAATATTAATGATTCATACTTAACAAAGGTGAAGAATAAAACAGACATAATTCCGTGGCTGGAACAATACACACAAACAACCCTCATGTAGGAGAAAGAAAAGTACGACGACGTTTCGGTCCTACATGGACCATTCTAGTGACACAGGAACACGAAGTAGGGAGCCAGTATATACACGAGACTCTTGAGTCACTACCCCTACCTTCATTCTTCCACCTCTCTTGCTCTCATCCTCTCGTATATATACACACTGGTTTCCTACCTTCTGCACTCCTGGCAGATAACAGTTTTTAATATCACTATGTCCACCTATCCTCCCAAGAAAGTAATCATGTGCAGTCCTCAACTTCGATTACTTTCTAAAATCAGTGTTCTGGAACACTTACACAACCTTAGATCAAGGAATACTGTCACACAGACTACCTAGGCTGATGGCTCCCTTAACCCTGAGAGTGGGAGGGCGGAAAGTACTGTTATTGTAAATCAGACTGATGGTACTATAATACAGAGGTGTATTAGAATTGAGAAATGAGCTTCCATCTTACAAACTGGGCTGTTTGCCATACATGTTGCTCTCGTGCTTGTGGGAACTACGACCACACATAGTTTAACTATATCTGACTCTATTTCCTTATTACTTGATCTAAGCAACCTGAGACCTGAATGCAGCATGCTTGTATACGAAGCTAGGCGGGGCCAGGAGGTGAGTCTCGACCCCTGCAACCACAATTAGGTGAGTACAATTAGGTGAGTACAGATATACACAAATTTTTAAGAAAGGTATCACAGTTAAGCTTTTGTGGATTCCCTCTCACATAGGCCTCCAGAAGGATGACAAACTTGATGAATTAGATAAATAAGCATTAAATAAAGAGAATGCTGAGTATTTTTTTTTCAGACAGAAGTTTACGAAACACTGTCAGAAAGGAACTAGTAAAAGAGCTTAAAGAAAGTAGAAGAGTACAGAAATGCCAGGTCAAACATATAAGGAGAAAGTAACAAGGGTAGTAGATTGTGAGATGTTACTGCAAATGCAAGGTGACTATAAGAATTTTCAGTATTTCGATTCATGCTAAATTATGTGTCAAAAATCAATACATAAAAATATTTGGCAAACATCATTGTTGGAACCAGAATCTACATCAACTAAGGTGAAAACTGATCATGAAACTATTACACATCTTAGTTCCAAAACAACTTTTAAAATCAATCTCACTAACCTGAAATTATTTCTAGTTATTATAATATTTTTCAGAAATACTCTCATGGATTTAATGGCACGCTAAATCTTCAGGTTGCATGCATAGCCATTAGACTCCCAGAGCCACTGAAGTGGTTCTTATGAGCACCTCATATGAAGAGTCTATTTTTTCTTTAGGAAAACTAAACATAATTCTTGCAAGCAAAAAGAGCAGATTTAACGACACAAGAAAGCAGGGTCAAAGAGAGGCGAGCATCTGACTTAACTTTCTAAGAGGAACATCCAGTACACATTTTCTTTGCTGAAGACAGAGGACCAACACTCCTCGGACTGTTTAGAGGACTTTCCTTTTATTTTCCAGTCTTTCTTAGGTTTGAGGAGGTCCCAGATCCTTGGGTCTGGGATAGAGGCAGAGGACTGGCACTCCTAAGTGTGTTAAGACTAATTTTTTGACCTGCGTCTGAACTTTCCCATAGCTAGAAGATGCAGAGGCAAACTTGGATGCTCTGACACCAAATTGGGTCCCAGAGAGACTTCGAGACACTATTTGGAAGCAGCGTTATTATTACTGTTTTTATTTAGAGCGTTTTTGGGTACAAAGGGAATTTTGGGGGCTAAATCCCCCAAGCTCCCCTCCCCATCCTCCTAGGCGACATTCCTTAATGTATAATGTGGAGAGAGTTCTGTACCAGGTGGTTCGGACATGTAGAGAGGATGGAACAAAATAGAATGACTTCGAGAGTGTATCTGTAGTGGAGGGAAGGCGGGGTAGGGGTCGCCCTAGGGAAGGTTGGAGGGAGGGGGTAAAGGAGGTTTCGTGTATGAGGGGCTTAGACTTCCAGTAAGCATGCATGAGCGTGTTAGATAGGAGCGAATGGAGGCAAATGGTTTATAGGACCTGACGTGCTGTTGGAGTGTGAGCAAGGTAACATTTATGAATGAATTCAGGGAAACCGGCAGGCAGGACTTGAGTCCTGGAGATGGGAAGTACAGTGCCTGCACTCTGAAGGAGGGGTGTTAATGTTGCAGTTTTATAACTGTAGTGTAACCCCGCCTCTGGCAAGACAGTGATGGAGTGAATGATGGTGAACGTTTTTCTTTTTGAGCCACCCTGCCTTGGTGGGAGACGGCCGATTTGTTAATAAAAAAAAATAGTTCCTGATCATGCTCCCCAGAGGAGCCAGTCCCAGGAAGAGATGACAGTGGAGGTCCCATTTTCATAAGTAGATGGCTGACCCTTGAAGAAATCGGAATGCCATTCACTCTCACCCTGTGCCTCCGTCATGCCCCATCTTCCCTTTGAAAAACGCCTGTCAAGGCGCTTTTCCCAATTCACAAAAAAATTATTTGAATCTGATTTGCCGCCACTAACATGTAGTAATTAAGAACATTTTAGGAAGCGATATTCTTTATTATTACAAACATAATTCAGTTTTTGGGAACCCACTTACTCTTGGTAGTAATTTCAGGTTCAAGAATCCTATTGCATATCCCCTATGTTCTAATGTAGTTTATTGGTTCCCTTGTTCTAGGTGTATTGTTATATATACCAGAAGTATGTTTCTGAACATACGGGTTCAACATATAGGAGCCTCACCCCCCTGGATAAACCACCTCAGTCAGCTATCAAGAGTTCATTTTGAACCTCAATATCATATACCGAGTTCAGATGATTTTAAAATTATAATAAATGCATAGAATTCTCTGGATATAAAATTTAGAGAACTTACATATAAAACAATTTGATTCATTGACAATAATTCTGCAAATAACTTGTTTACTCAAAAATAATTATAGTTTATCCGCTTTTGGCGAGTTTAGTTCTCAATTTTGCGGTTTGTCTTGGACAGTAAATGTCAGATTCATATAAGAAAAATTAACATGATCTCTTTGCTGGTTTCTCTACTTAATTTAAATGTATTCTCATCTTTTGCTTATATTTTTTTGTACTTTCAATGATTTATTTTCATTTGCATATTGTTATGTATTTGTTGCAAAAACGAAACTTAAGAAACTTACATATTTTCTTCTTGACATATGTAAATTCTTGTTCTCGGGGAGGAGAATGTGAAATTAAAATCTTAGTAGGATAAGAAGGATAGTAAGTGTAATGGGGAATGTGAAGTGATAGGTAGTAATGAAGGGAAACATATTGGATGTAATGAGTGGAAAGTAGTTTCCAGAAGTGGGAGGAGGTGGATGACATTGAGGGTTGAAGCAGCGCTGAAGAACAGGAACCTGCTGTTCTTCAGCACGAACGAACAGTTGTTGGCAGGAAGACTGGTTGAATAAATGCCTCAACACGTGAGAAAGAAAGGAATATTTTTTTGTCAGACTCTCAAATTAGATATATGGATCAAGCAGCTAACGTTTAGATAATATCATGTTAATGGGGACAACCTTATTATTTGTCTCTGTACTGGAGGCAATGTTATTGTGCAAAGCAGAAGAGTTGATAGGCAAACACAAGTCAGGTATTGATTTAATCAGGTCAAGGGAAAGGGGTCTCGATCATATTTAGCACTTTACCTAAAAGTGGGCACCTCATGGATGGAAATAAATGGTATAAAATACCGACACAATGGAAAAATAAACACATAAGCAGTATAATGTGATCCTTTATTGACAACGTTTCGCCCACGCAGTGGGCTTTATCGAGTCACAGACAGATCTACCTGGAAAATGAGCAACATGGAGATATATATAGGGTACAGTCAGGTGGAGAATGCTGGGTCAGGTGGAGAAAGCTGCATGTGAGTCTTAAAAGTAGTGTGATAGTTGAAAACATAGTGTGACTTAAAGGACCTGCAGTGTACCATTCTTGAGTTCTAGGTGGGATAGCGTTGAAGAAATTTCTTGGCAATAGGTTCAGCTATGTTGTAGAAGCCGTTGTTCTGGTTGAAGTTGTTGGATATACAGATGAGTGATGATTCTAGGATTCTTCAGCAGCAGTGAGTTCCTTGAAGAAGAAATGCTCCCTCATTGAACAAGTTTTTTCCAAACTTCACTATCCTCGTCACTTCATTAGAGACTGCATACGACGGGCATTAAACATCTTCAACACACCCAGAGAAGACACTGCTGAGAAGAGATACATAGTCCTTCCCACCAACTCCATTTCCAAACAAGTTTCCAACATTTTTTCTAAGACCTCATTCCGAGTATCCACCTCCACATCCACCACCATTAAGGACATTACCAGTAACAGACAGGAAAAGCTTCAATCCACGGCAGGGGTATACACAATCCCTTGTAATGGCTGCAGCAAATTATACGTTGGCGAAACATCCAGAGACCTACAAACACGCATTTCAGAACACCAGTACGCAGGCAGATCTGACGACTCAAGAAATGCCTGTGTTCAACACCGAAATTTACACAACCATTTAATCAACTACAGAAACGCAAGACTCATCGCCAGAGAAGACAACACGCAATACCGAAGAATCCTAGAATCATCACTCATCTGTATATCCAACAACTTCAACCAGAACAACGGCTTCTACAACATAGCTGAACCTATTGCCAAGAAATTTCTTCAACGCTATCCCACCTAGAACTCAAGAATGGTACACTGCAGGTCCTTTAAGTCACACTATGTTTTCAACTATCACACTACTTTTAAGACTCACATGCAGCTTTCTCCACCTGACCCAGCATTCTCCACCTGACTGTACCCTATATATATCTCCATGTTGCTCATTTTCCAGGTAGATCTGTCTGTGACTCGATAAAGCCCACTGCGTGGGCGAAACGTTGTCAATAAAGGATCACATTATACTGCTTATGTGTTTATTTTTCCACCTCATGGATGTCTAGGGCAATTGGTGTAAATTGTTGGCTAGACAAGTACTGCAGGGAAATTGAAAGTCTCTTCACTGACAACTTGGATAACTTCTATGGCAAACATGTTATGTATGCAAGGATGGGGGTGCATCTTTCTGGGGTTAGGTTGGTTGTGTTAGATGAGTTGATCAAAGGAGCCGTTGCTAAACTGTTTAGAATACAAAGGAGTTGCAGTACTAGGGACAGAGGAAGCAAAACATTGCCAAGATATATTAGGAAAATGTTCAGCAAACAGAATACCTCATAAAATAGTTACTAGTTAAAATAAGAAGATAAAAGAGAGAAGCAAGGCAAAAATTTCTTAGCATCTATTATACAAATAACTGGAGCACTAAAAATAAGACAGACAAGCAGAGATTAATTGCATGTGGAGAAAATAAAGATATTAATCGCAAAAATCGTGACCTGATTCAATCTGAAAGACAAGAACATGTCTGCCGAATGCCACATACTGGGGTATAAATTATTCTATACTGACAGAGTCAACAGGAAAGGGAGAAGAATTGCATTGTATGTTAGGGGAAAAAAATGAAACTCCATCAGAAACAATACAAGTGTTCAAAGGTTTGGAAGCAGGTTAGTGCCAGAACTCAGAGGAATGCACTATGAGAGGTTCTCGAAAGGCATGAAAAGCTCCATTAGGTGTGATCTACAGGCACTTGAACTTAGAAAGTGACCTGAGTAAACTTCAGTGACCTGAGTAAACTTCAGTGACCTGAGTAAACTTCAGTGACCTGAGTAAACTTCAGTGACCTGAGTAAACTTCAGTGACCTGAGTAAACTTCAGAGGGACGAAATGTAGTTTTAATAGAAGATTTTAACTTAAGCCAAATTGACTGAAACAGTTTAATAGGTAATGTAGGGTCTAACCACTTTCTATAAATATCCAGGAAAAAGCCTGCTTGACTTGGTTCTGGCAAACAAGAAAACTCTGATAAATGATCCTGAGATTAATGAAAAGCAATTGTGAAAGGCAGGAGTCACCCACTTTAAACCCAAGCTGCCCTAGGTGACACAACTGTGATTCCACGTAAATGACAATCTTGCTCTTTAAGACTCTTTCCAATCTTGATATTGTTTGATATTAGCATTACTGATCTGTAGCTTTTTTCTGTGATTGTTTTAGTGTCACCTTTGTGGAGTGGAGCTGTGTTGTTGATGTTTAATGACTTTGGAATGACACTGTGTCCAGGCTGAACGTGGAGAAGATGAAGGAGGAGCCTGAAAATAGTGGTTTCTTGCAAGTTTTGATGAATATGGAGTGCCAAGAGTCTGGACCAGGGGCTTAGTATATAGACATAATCTCAGTGGCTTCGAAGTCAAGTGGCGTTAAGGATGCGTTTAGAGGTGGCGGCGTTGTCGGCAACGTTTACAGTCTCATGAAAAAACTCAGTTTGATCGTCAACTCTCAGACTGAATAATGGTTCCCTGGACACAGAGTCACACTATGACTTCAGTATTTAACTAATTTCTTAATCATCAGTAGTGTATGTTCCAGCTCCCTTAAGTAGGGGCCCGATTCTTGATGTTTTTTTGCCCTGGATTTTGCGTACGAGAATAAGTATTAAGGATTTTTTTTTTAATTTCATTTATGCCCCTTTACGTCCTCTGCCTCTCATGAACTCTGACACAATTTGAGCTATTCTCTATTTCTCTAACCAGTATCTCCCATATACATTCGCCTTCGCCTATACAGGGACCGTCTCGCTCTAATTTGTGTCTTCTCCCATGCTATAGGCTGTTAGTGAGCTCCTGAAGAAGCTCACTAACAGTCCTACGGCATCTTACTAACATAATTCAGTAAGATCACAACTTATTCGATCCCAGCTGATGTTCTTATGGTTGAAGTTAAATTGGCTGAATTTCCTCTTCGAGGTTGATCGCTTTTCACTGTTCCAAATCTATGTAAACTTATGTGTGAACCTCGATTATGTCGTTGTTGTTTGAGTTTGTAGTCTTTGGCACCGTTACGTCCTTCATTAGGTTCTTCTTATTCGTCAACATAAGCCTGGTGGTATGGGTTACTCTTCTCATTTCCGCCATCTGCTGGCTTAGGGCAAATTTATTGTGCTCTATAAGTCAATGGAGCACAAGCAGGTGGTATCAGCAACACCAGCAGACAGGCAACCAGCTCCAGCAAGCAGCCAACAACAGCAGGCAACCAGTATCAACAGGCAGGCAGCCAGCATCAGCGGGCAGCCAGCACCAGCAGGCAGCCAGCGCCAGCAGACAACCAGTACCAACAGGCAGGCAGCCAGCACCAGCAGGCAGCCAGCACCAACCAACACACTTTGTGTACTCACCTGAAGTCCTTGTCGAACCTCTGGATATGTATCTTCTCTGCGGTCTTGTTCTGGAAGCAAGACTCCCCGGAGACTCCTTGCTTCTTGGTCATGGAACCCTGGCCAGCCATAGAGTGCTGCTCATGCAGGCTGGACAACAGGTCCCCGTCGGCCGAGAAGCGCACCTCCTGTTGCTGCAGGACACTCTGTTGGGAAGAAGAACACAAGAGTCAGCAGCGCCTCACCTGGCAGGAAGAAGGCAAGTGAAAATTTTACTCAACGTTCTGTACAGCACACACACAAAAAAAAAAAGTTTCCAGAGCCAAGAGGATTGACAAGGAGGTTTGCTTAGGAAAGGTTTGCCAGGAAACATGGCAAGTGTTTCCTGACTGACAACAAGGAGCAACTCGAAGAGCTGAACCTGATGATTACTGAAGTCAGAGCAGCCGGAGAAGATATGATAACATCGTTCAAGAAACTCAAAAGACTTGAGAGGGTAGACAGAAACCCACTTTTTAAAAGGGAACAAGGAAAGCAACTGGAAGTAAAAACAGAAAATGAATCACAGTGATATTAGGATGAACTCAGGTGGTAACTTAATGGAAAGATTTAGATGAGGTGGAGATGGTAGCAATACCATGCCCATTTTTGAGGTTATATATGATAAGGGTCCACAAGGCAAGAAATGTATGGAGTTAACAGGCGTGGCCAGGAACTAACAAACAAACGGATAAGCACAAAGAAACAGATGAGCTAATAAACAAATGGATAAGTATAAATAGTTGAGTGTGTACATTTTTTTACCGAACACAACACACACACACACCGGCGGGAGTAACAGCATCATATAGTGCTCGTGAATCTTTAGTGGTTTTTGGCCCACCAGGTCATTACAGGGATCACCGAAAGCTGTCAGTGTCAGCGAACAACCCGAGAAGTGAAATACAAGCTGCCTTAAATCAGAAAAGGGAGGTGAAGACTACAATTTATACAAAACAATTTTAAAGTGGAATCAGTGTCAGGAGAGAGAGGCTGGAGGCCTAGTGTTGGGTGTAGGTGGTGTTGCCACAAGCCAGTAACTGCAAATTCAAACAGATTAAGTGTTACCCAAGCCAGAGAGATAAGGATAGATGAGTTAGTGAATAATAAAACAATTATAAAGTGAGGGGAAAGAAAGGAAAAAATCAAAGGGAAAATATCCAGCATTCTCAGGACTCTGGAGTTTTCCTGAAACAAGTGTGTACAATAAGGGTTTAAATTTTTCACCCGATACCATAGTGCAAACCTAGAGCTGTATGTGAAGCATTGTTAATGTGGGGGAGTTCACAAAAAACAACCAAGAAGTATGTGAGGAGCTCAACATGAGATTTAAAAAAGTATTTACAGTGGAGACAGGAAGGACTCCAGGAAGTCAGAATAGGGAGGTATACCAACACGTGCTGGATGAAATACACACAACCGAGGAGGTGAAGAAGCTGCTATGTGACCTTGATACCTCAAAGGCGGTGGGACCGGACAACTCTCCGTGGGTCCTTAGAGAGGTAGCAGAGATGCTGTGTGTGCCACTAACAAAAATCTTCAACACATCCATTGAAACTGAGCAACTACCTGAGGAATGGAAGACGGCAAATGTAGCCCTAATTTTTAAGAAAGGAGACAGACACGAGGCATTAAACTACAGACCTGTGTCACTGACGTGTATAGTATGCAAAGTCATGGAGAAGATTATCACGAGGAGAGTTCTGGAGCACCTAGAAAGACACAAGCTTATAAACAACAACCAGCATGGTTTCAAGGAAGGTAAATCCTGTGTAACAAACCTACTGGAGTTTTATGACAAGGTAACGGAAATAAGACACGAGAGAGAAGGGTAGGTAGATTGCATTTTCTTGGACTGTAAGAAGGCCTTCGACACAGTTCCTCAGAAAAGATTAGTGCAAAAGCTATAGGACCAGGCACACATGGCCGGAAGGGCACTGCATCAGGGAATACCTTACAGGGAGGCAACAACAAGTCATGGTAAGTGACGAAGTTTCAGAGTGGGCGCCTGTGATGAGCGGTGTTCTACAGGGGTCAGTCCTAGGACCAGTGTTGTTTTTGGTATATGTGAATGACATGACTGAAGAGATAGACTCAGAAGTGTCCCTGTTTGCAAATGATGTGAAGTTAATGAGGAGAATTAAATCGGATAAGGATCAGGCAGGACTACAAAGAGACCTGGACAGGCTGCAAGCCTGGTCCAGCAACTGGCTCCTCGAATTTAACCCCGCCAAATGCAAAGTCATGAAGATCGAGGAAGGGCAAAGAAGACCGCAGACAGAGTATAGGCTAGGTGGTCAAAGACTGAAAACCTCATTCAAGGAAAAGGATCTTGGGGTGAGTATAATACCGAGCACATCTCCTGAGGCGAACATCAACCAGATAACTGCTGCAGCATATGGGTGCCTGGCAAACCTGAGAATAGCGTTTCTATACCTCAGTAAGGAATCGTTCAAGACTGTACACCATGTACGTCAGGCCCATATTAGAGTATGCAGCACCAGTTTGGAACCCACACCTGGTCAAACACGTCAAGAAATTAGAGAAAGTGCCAAGGTTAGCAACAAGACTAGTACCAGAGCTAAGGGAAATGTCCTACGAAGAAATGTTAAATGAAATGGACCTGACTACACTGGAGGACAGTGTTCCAGAGATGGGACAGAAACAAGGGGTCACAATTGGAAGTTGAAGACTCAGATGAGTCAAAGGGACGTTAGGAAGTATTTCTTCAATCATAGAGTTGTCAGGAAGTGGAACAGTCTGGACAGTGACGTAATGGAGGCAGGATCCATACGTAGTTTTAAGATGAGGTACGATAAAGTTCATGAAACGGAAAGAGTGGACCTAGTAGCGACCAGTGAAGAGGCGGGGCCAGGAGTTATGAATCGACCCCTGCAACCACAACTATGTGAGTACACACACACAAGGGAACTGGAAGGCAGAAGTGTATAAGAAATGATGGAGGTAATAGAGTCAAAGTACCAAGAGACAAAACATTCATAATAATCCTGAAGAAAAGAAACTGGAAATAACAAAGGGCGGCCATCTTGGTTTAACCAAGAATGCAGAGGCCAAGCAAGAGGGGTTGAGCTATAGACGTTGTTTATTCATGCTAAGCGCTAAATCCACGTGGGTCATTCAGCGCAAGAAGTGGTAGAGGTACAATGATAAACTTCAGAGAGACCTAAACAAACTGTAAGTGGCCTCTTTGAGTTCAATCCAAACAACAGAGGGCAGATCGGACATTAAGTACAGCATGAGTGGAGAAACCTGCAAATATCAGAGAGAGAGAGAGAGAGAGAGAGAGAGAGAGAGAGAGAGAGAGAGAGAGAGAGACTTGCAATAAATATTGCCAGTATTGCACATAAACATCATAAAGGCAGTGGCAAACCTCACATTAGCATTCAGGAACGTTAATAAAGAATCCTTCAGAACCTTATATACAGCCCACACCACCTGGTCGAGCTCTTCAAGAAATTATAAGTGTTGAAAGGTTTGGAAGGAGACTAGTGCCAGAACTCAGAGGAATGTACTATGAGAGGTTGAAGGAACTTAACCTGACGATCTTAGAGGACAAGGAAGGAAGAGACATGATTACTAAGTTAAAAATTCTTAAAATAAATTGATAAAGCTGACAGGAATATATTTTTTTCATTAAGAGGATCAAGATCAAAGGAAGACAGGTGGAACCTGAAGACAGACGAGTCTCAGAGATGTAAGTACGTATTTCTTTACTCGGGATGGTTGAAAAATGGAATGACTTCGATGAGGCGGTGATGGCAACAAACTTGACACACAGCTTTAAACTACATACGATAAGACCCAGGAGGCCAGAAGTCAAGAATTCGGGGCCAGGAGCTAAGTCTCGCCCCCAGCAAGCACAACTCTGAGAACACACACACACAAGAAGGCTGTCGGCCTTTTTGAGATAGTTACCGTTTGTAAAACTTGATGTGTGTGTGTGTGTGTGTGTGTGTGTGTGTGTGTGTGTGTGTGTGTGTGTGTGTGTGTGTGTGTGTGTGTGTGTGTGTGTGTGTGTGTGTAAGTAATTACCTGCGTACCTACAGTAGCAGTTATGCTCGTGGTGTCTCGTCTTCAGTATCGTGTTCACATATTTTTATAAAATCTCCAGTGGTTGCGACACTTACTAAGTCCTCCTTCAGTACATCCCACTGGTAAACCACTCTATTTGAGAGGAAAACTTCTCTACTATCCCTTCCACTTCACTTTTTCTGGAATTTGCAACTGTGACCTCTTGTTATTCCTGCTGCATGTACTGCAGGGACCGTTGCTGGTACTAAGGAACTCAACCTGACGACACTGAAGGACAAGAGGACTAGGTTGGCTATGATAACGACGTACAAGATACTTAGGAATTGACGAGGTTAACAGGGCCAGAATGTTGCAGAGATGAGAAATACTAACCAAATGGCAAAGTTGCAAATTGAAAACTCAGATGAGTCACGAGTTCAATCCCTGCCCATAATCTGTTCATATTTTTATTATTATTATTATTTTTTGTTTGCCTTTCCTTCAATCCCTTCTGGTCTCATCTTACTGTTCTAGCAAACAATAATGCATAATAAATTTCCGTCTTTCTGCTGTATGACTCGGTCTGTAGTGGCTGTTCATTTACAAGAATCCTCTTTATTTTCTCCAGTGTTATTTTTTGTCATAGCCTGGAGAAGTAGGTCTGAGGCGCCACAGTGGACGCCAGACAATGGCTAGATCAACACTCACCGGGTGTGTTGTGGGGTAAGGAGGTGGTCCTTTAAAAAAGAACTGAGGCAATACTAGTAACAACATTGCTGGTGAAATGGTTATTAAATTAGGTAGTGAAGATAGTTATGGAGAGTAAAAAAAAGGAATGAAAGGAAGGCAGCAATAAAAGGAAAACATTGGAACCTCGAGGTAAATATTAAAAGTAATGTAGCAAGAATATTTAGATGTGAGAGAGAATATGGAAGCTATTTTATCTCTTAACTGAAGGCTTAAAAATTAAATGAATAGGAAGGAGAAAATCAAATTGACTCAGGGTTAAGGCGGAGAGGAAGAACCAGGCAATGAGTGAAGACTGGGCATACTAAGAAAGGTGAACTAAATTGTGGAAGAGCTTACTAAGGTGGATAATGGGGAGTGGAAATCAAAACACTAGAAATGAAGAGTTAGACACAAGTGCTACATCTGGATATCTTTATCCTAGTGGATTTATCAACACAAATTCAAGGACATAATGGGAAGACTGCACAAACATGAAATTATGTTCTTGAATTTGTATTGATAGACCCACTGAGTGGCGATACGTCTACAAATAAAGATTCCCAGATGTTGCACATGTGTCTAATTCTTCATCAAGATCGAAATAGAAGACATTATGACAGAAATAACACAAGAGACAGTAAAGGAGATTGTTGCAAATGAACAACCACAAAAGACTGAGTCATACAGCAGAAAGATAGAAATTTGTTATGCATTATTGACTGCCGGAGCAACAAGAGGAGACCAGAAGGGATCGAAGGAAAGGCAAATAAACAATAATAATAATAACAAAAACAACCTTTATTTCTATAAGCACGTGTACAACGTATACAGGTGACATTATAAGCACGTGTACAACGTATACAGGTGACATCATTGACATGCTATATAGAAAGCTCATATTGTACAGAGGATTTCGAGCAAATTAGGTCAGTTTTGTGCCCAGGATGTGACCCACACCAGTCGACTAACACCCAGGTACCTGGCTACTGGTGGGTAAGCAGGGGCAGCAGGTGTCTTAAGGAAACACTTCCTAATGCTTTTACACGTACCGGGGATCGAACCACGGACTTCAGTGTGTGAGGTGATTGCATTACCAACCGAGCTACGGGACACCTTAAAGGTGGGAAAAAGAGAAAAGAGAGAGATAGATAGATAGATAGATAGATAGATATATAGATAGATAGATAGATAGATAGATAGAGAGAGAGAGAGAGAGAGAGAGAGAGAGAGAGAGAGAGAGAGGATAACCCAACAGTTAGAAAAAGTAATCAGTAATTCCCTCACATTCTACCCATCTTCTCTGTCTCCTCCCACATAACCCTTCCATTATCCATTTCCCCCCTCACCCATTATATACCAATTTCACTTCCCCTTTCCATCACCATCCCTTTCTTTCCCTATCTTCACCTGTAACTGCCTACACTAACAATTAGCAACCAGGTGTAACAATCAGCAACCAGGTGTAACAATCAGCAAGACACTACCCCATTTATCCTTCAACCTGATCTCCCCTCTCCCATCATTGTACTCGGCACCCCATCTTTTCTCTCCCTTCCATCCTCTCCCCTTCTACCTTTTTTTTCCCTCCCCTCACCACACCTGCACCTCTCTCCCTCTCCTGCCCTTCCTCCTCCTTATATCTTCCTTCTTCCTATCTCTCCAGCACCTACAGTCCTCTCATCACTGGTCCTTCCTGTCATCATGGGGAGAGAGAGAGAGAGAGAGAGAGAGAGAGAGAGAGAGAGAGAGAGAGACAGACAGAAACAGAGAGGTGCCGCATTAATAGTAAGGACTCAAGTGTTATGAGAAAGAGAAAGGTAAATAAAATTAGCTTTATTTACCGCACTGCGGTAACAGCACTGCGGTAACAGCACTGCGGTAACAGCACTGCGGTAACAACACTGCGGTAACAGCACTGCGGTAACAGCACTGCGGTAACAGCACTGCGGTAACAGCACTGCGGTAACAGCACTGCGGTAACAGCAGCACTGACTGATGATAATCCCTCGCCAACACACTAAACACCTGGAGACAGTATTATGGAGACATCAACAGACATACAATACACATCATACAGACAACAGCATAGACTGTGAAAAATTCGTGTCGTTTATTCTGTTACAAACTGGGGATTTCGGTAATGGGTGCCTTGGCAACCTTCTTAACGACAAAGATTCCCTGTTTTCTCTTATCATTAAGACAAGGCTGGTAATGTTTTGTTATTAGTATAATCCGGTATAATTAGGAATTATACTAATCTTATTAGTACAATTCCTAAGCAAAGAATGCAGTTTTAGTCAGACTAGTTAATGGTAATGGAAGTTTGAAGATATACTCTGTGAGTGAGGAAAGTTCGTATCATCTTCTGGTTGGTAACAAGCATCACAGTGCCCATAGGGAGGCTGGTACAGATTCAAACCCGACTAGGCATCAGTACCTCAGAGACCGTCATTAAGAAAGCATGTGCAGGTCGTGAGGCTCAATACCTGTGTGTGTGAGTGCTGAGAAGACCTGAATTATCACAGAGTATTGGGAGTGAACGACTCATGCGAATAACTAAAGCGAGCATACGTAAAATTACTCGGTTAAGACCCGTGTATTAACAACTACAGGTGATGTTAGTAGACGGAGTCAACTCTCAACATGTGTGTGAGAGACTTCTGTTAGCAACGTGAATAACTCTTGTCAATAACTGAAATGCAGTGCCTCGTTTCTTAAGGAATTAACACCGCGCCGATGGTAAGGAATCCGTGGCACTTGCAACGGTTCTAGAAAACTGAGGCAGCACACCGGTTGCTGAGATGATAACACAACCCACGATGTCTTGAAAGTGATTTTCAAAACCGACAAGGCTGAGGGACTGATTACGTCATCTTTTGTATATAGTTGTACTGTCTTCCAATTATGTCCTTGAATTTGTATTGATAAAGCCACTGGAGGGCGAAACGTCTACAATAAAGATACCCAGATGTTGCACATGTGTCTATTTTTCATCTTCTCAGTAGTGGATACCATTCATGTACAATGTGAATGCAATGTCTAAATGATTAGTCCAAGGCCAGGTAGGTGGACAGGCTTAACATGCAAGTGGACCAGTCCAGATGAGGTACCCGACAGTAATTCTTACACAATACATCGAGTGTCCTGGAACGATTCACTTGATAAGCGTGAAATACAATTGTTTCAGTATACTATTATAATCACACAGCCTCGTTAGGAGTCTATTTCAACGGTGGGAGGTAAGGTTATGAAACAGCTGTTATCCCTGGGTGAATAATTAATGTTAACTCCTTCGTAGGTCAGTGTTAACCCAGTGGTAGACAGAAAGTAGGAAACAAAGTAAAGCCACTGATGGTTGAGAATTTCAAAAGGAAATGTACTTGGATAAGTGGGATATACATGGGAGATCAAAAACGTGGAAATTAAAGATAAAGGAGGCAGTTGTGAAAAATTTCCTGACTCAATATGTCAAAGAAACTACAAGAATGTAGACAAGGGATGACCTGGCACAAACGAACGTGGTTTTCACCTTAAGTAAATCTTAAATAAGAGTAATAGATTAATAGATTAATAGGGGTAATAACCACGCAGTTCAACGTTTCGAATATATGGTAGAAGTGGAGAGAAAAACAGAAGGGACAAGC
This sequence comes from Cherax destructor, assembly GCA_009830355.1. Lineage (NCBI taxonomy): Eukaryota > Metazoa > Arthropoda > Malacostraca > Decapoda > Parastacidae > Cherax > Cherax destructor. Next base: position 33,828 of record WNWK01013859.1, on the reverse strand, counting down.
AAAGCAAACTACAACATTATGCAGGGATGAGATTTCCTAAATGGAACTCATTGGGACAAGGAACTGAACTGTCAGACATCCCACAGGAAAGATTTAAATCACTCAGGTGTGTGGGAATACACAAACACAAAGAATTCTCGGTTTAATCAGAGCCGCAGAAAGGCCAGAAGAGAAAAAGAGTAGGAAAATGCGGAAATAAGAATAAGAAGAATAAGAATAAGAATAGAAATAGAGCATCAATTTGAGAATGAGACACAAAGGCATAATCAGACCTGAAATAATTACACAGCTACGTCATGAGGAAGCTGACAATAAATAACACTAGTACATGAGGATGAAGGAGAGTCACTCACAGAAGTTTAATGTCAATAAGACACAATGTGCAGTTTATGGCATGGTCTCTAGAAGACGTTTCGTCCACAAGGGACTTCATCAGTTCACACAACGATAGGTAGAAAGTATACACTGTATATAGCCTTACTACAGTAATGTAACGTATATTTTATGTGATGTGAAAAATCTTGATATTTCGAAATTTCTTCACTTTTTTCCAATAATTTTTATGATTTTTTTTTTTTTTTTTTCATTACAGTTAAGATAATTGTGGGTAAAAAAAATAATAAATAATTAAAAATAAGTAACTATCTTATTTTATAGGTTTTGATGATATTATGATCTCTGGTCCCAGCACCTGACAGTAGGAGGTATATTGCTTGTTTAGGACAGAAATACCTGATGGTTCTCCTAAAGTGCTGACACACTCATCTGAGCTCTTGGTCACTGGATAGAGCCTCTCGCTGGCTTTCCAGTCCAACCCGTCAAGGATATGTGATGGGAAGCCTCACCGTGGCAGGAACAGGTCCAGAACCTCGCACTTGGGATAGGAACCTTATAACGAGGTTTCGGTCCTTTCTGGACCATTGTCAAGACACTACACACACTAGTGTCCTAGAGTTTCTAATTAATTATAGAGTGCGTGCTGGTGTTATGTCTTAATATCAATACCATGGATTAAAAATCTGTACGATTTAATGCTTTCTTTGCAAGTCATTTTTTTTTTTTTCGTACATGTGAACGTAAGTCTGAAATAAGTCGTGCTTTTGTTTTTTGATCTTGTTTCACTTGTGTTGTCGTCGTCGTTGGTACTTATCGCCTTTTTTTTGACGTAGTTTTTTGTTTTCGCTTTTTTTTTTTTTTTTTTTTTTTGGTCGTCGTTATTTTTGTTGCCTTTTTTGTCGTCGTCGTTCTAGTCAATGTTAACGTTGTCGCTGTTATCCTTGCTTTTTTACTGTTGCTCTCTACTGTTGTCATCAAAAACCTAAAACCAGTGAATAGGGTAACAGAAATGTGTGTGTGTAAGATGAAGGTGGAGGCCAGGCAGGAGGCCAGGCGAGGCCAGGCAGGAGGCCAGGCAGGAGGCCAGGCAGGAGGCCAGGCAGGAGGCCAGGCAGGAGGCCAGGCAGGAGGCCAGGCAGGAGGCCAGGCAGGAGGCCAGGCAGGAGACCAGGCAGGAGGCCAGGCAGGAGGCCAGGCAGGAGGCCAGGCAGGAGGCCAGGCAGGAGGCCAGGCAGGAGGCCAGGCAGGAGGCCAGGCAGGAGGCAGGACACGCCTTCACTAACTTGAAGTGCAGTTGTCAGTACTTGACAAAGACTCTTAAGAAAGTTATGATTACGACTCTCAAGATAAGTTCCTCTGTGTCACTTTCTTACATTTCTCATCTCGTTTTCTCTTTTCCAGGAGCAACATCCATGAAAGTAAATATATGTCATATTTCCGCCATTTAATACAACTTGTTGCCCTGGAAGTCCAGCAATGGGTCTCAAACAAAAGCTATAAAAATTAGTATATGACCGATATGTTTCATTTTTTTCCTGCACCATTATCAATAGTCTTGACACTTTAATAGTCCAGGTCAGAACGAAACATCTAAGGTTTCTTCTCCAAACTGTCGGCTGCTATTGTCGTTGTGAGAAGCTGAGAGTTAGTTTTGAATTGATGATGGCAGCTTCAATGATGTGGAAAAGTAGGATATTTTAAAAGATTCACACCTTTTCACTCTATGTTGTGACTTCCAGAACATCTTGTACATAACACTTCTGTGTACGGCGATCTGTGTGTTCAATCTCCTCCCAATCCATCCTATGCGGGAAGAGCTGTCAGCCTCATAGGGAATTTCGAAGCCTCGTGGTAGGGATTGCTTTCAAATGAATCTTTGAAATAAATGCAGCTGAATTTATGATAATATAGAATTACTTTATGCAATAATCGCGAACGGGGGATAAAAGATGCAAAATAACCACAGGAGTTGAATGATAGCTCTAGGCCTTTCATGTTGCAATCTTCAGGAGCTTGCAATGCTGCAGAAATGAGTAGGGGAAACGACTCTAGCCGTAATTACTCCTCTAACAACAAAAGGTAATTACTCCTCTAACAACAAAATATAATTACTCCTCTAACAACAAAGGTAATTACTCCTCTAACAACCAAATGTAATTACTCCTTAACAACCAAAGGTAATTACTCTCTAACAACCAAAGTAATTACTCCTCTAACAACCAAAGGTAATTACTCCTCTAACAACAAAATGTAATTACTCCTCTAACAACCAAAGGTAATTACTCCTCTAACAACAAAAGGTAATTACTCCTCTAACAACAAAAGATAATTACTCCTCTAACAACAAAAGATAATTACTCCTCTAACAACAAAAGGTAATTACTCCTCTAACAACCAAATGTAATTACTCCTCTAACAACCAAAGGTAATTACTCCTCTAACAACAAAATGTAATTACTCCTCTAACAACCAAAGGTAATTACTCCTCTAACAACAAAAGGTAATTAATCCTCTAACAACAAAAGGTAATTACTCCTCTAACAACAAAAGATAATTACTCCTTAACAACAAAACAACAAAAGGTATTTACAAGTATATGATGACACACATTCCTTACTGTTAATTAACTACACCTGGACAAAGGTGCTGAAGAGATGGTCGACTATATGAGAGGAGCGAAACAAGAAGGGGGAGAGGAGGGAGAAACTGAGGAAGGAGGGGAGGGGAGGAAGAGAGAGGTGAAAAAAGAAATGGGAAGAGAGAACATGAAAAAAGACAGGGGAGACGGGAAATACGAAGGGACAGGAAATGAGGACAGAGGGAGGGAGGGGATACGAAATGACGAGATGGGAGACAGGAAATGAAATGACGAGAAGGGAGACAGGAAATGAAAGGGTACAAAATGAAGGAAGGGTACTAAATAGTGGGGATAAAATAAAAGAAGAGGACACAATAAAGGAAGAGGACAAGAAAAAGTGGACAAAATTAAAGGGTATAAAATGAAAGAAGGATATGCATATGGAACATTTCCCTTAAGGAAAAGAGAAGATATGAACTAGAGAGAGAGAGAGAGAGAGAGAGAGAGAGAGAGAGAGAGGGACGCTCCCTCTACAGACAAAGATGAAGAATCACAGAACTTCTCAAAGTGGAACACGGAAGAACGCACTGGCTAGAGAAAGAGAAAATATCGAACTTAAATTAAAGGAATCAAACAGGGCCAAGGAAATACAGAAAAAAAATTAAAACAGTAAATGAAATTGAAAGAAATTAGAAATATTTCTTTTTCAAATGCCGAATCTAGGGCAAAGACCACATCCAGTATTGGGCTCTTGCTTCAACGAGATGGGACTTACATCGATGACAGCAAAGAAATAAGTGAGATACTGAAGTCTCAGTATGAATCAATGTGTAATGAGCCGTTAATCAGGCTAAAGGTCGACAATCTGAATGAATCTTCAATGACCATGACTCAAAATTTAGTTAATATTTCCAGAATTTGATATAACCCTGATACCAATGGATTTTGAAAAGGCAATTAACGAGATGCCCATGCATTCCGCCAGGCCCAGTGCAAGAAACCCTCTTCTTGTGCCTTAAATATTCTATGGAGAGGAAACTTAGACACAGGGGTCATTCCACAGTCACTTAAAAAGGGAATATAGCCCCACTCCACAAAGATGACAGTAAAGCAATAGGCAAGGATTATAGATCGATAGCACTAATGTCCCACATCATAAAAATCTTTGAAAGGGTTCTAAGAAGCAAGATCGCCAACCACCTGGATACCCATCAGATGCACAACTCAGGGCAACGTGGGTTTAAAGCAGGTCCCTCCTACCTCTCACAACTACTGGACCACTATGACATGGTCTTGGATACAGTGAACACAGACTTTGGGAAGGTCTGACAAGTGCGATCATGGTGTAACAGCGCACAAAATGTATGAAAAATGAATAACAGGAAAAGTGTGTAGATGGATCCTTAATTAACTTTCTAACCAATAGAACAAAAAATAATAGTAAATAAAGTTAAGTCAGAGGCGACTACAGTGAAAATCTCTGTCCCACAAGGTAGTGTACTCGCTCCCATCCTTTTCCCTCATCCTCATATCTAAAAGGCATAGGTGTACACCATAGCACTGTGTCTTCCTTTGCTGACGATACTAGAGTGTGTCATCCATTGAGGACACTGCACATCTACAGACGGTTATAAACCAAGTCTTCAAATGAGGCACAGAAAACAATATGTAGTTGAATGAGGACAAATTTCAATTACTCCGCTATGGAAAACTTGAGAAAATAAAAGCTAGCTCGCAGTATATAACAAATTCTAACCACAAAACAGAGTGGAAAACTAATGTGAAGGACTTGGTAGTGAAAATGTCAGAGTATCTCACTTTCAAAGTTCACAACAATGTCATTATCACATCTGCTAGGAAAATGATAGAATTGATAATGAGAACCTTCAAAACTAGGGACGCCAAGGCAATGATGATCCTTTTTAAATCACTTGTTCTCTCTAAACTGGAATATTGCTGTACACTAACCGCCAATTTCCGGGCAGGCGAAATTGCAGACCTAGAGAATATACAGATAACTTTCACTGCACGTATAAGTATAGTCAAACACCTCAGTTATTAGGACCGTCTGAAGTTCCATGACCTGTACTCCTTGCAATGCAGGCGAGAAAAATGCATCATAATTTACACCTAGAAAATCCTAGAGGGACTAGTCCCAAATCTATACACGGAAATCACTCCCTATGAAAGCGAAAGACTCTACAGGAGGTGCAATATCTTCCCAAATGAAAAGCAGGGGTGCCGTGAGTACACCAGAAGATAGTACAATAAATGTCAGGGGCCCAGGATTGTTCAACTGCCTCCCAGCATGCATAAGTGGGATTACCAATAGACCCCTGGCTGTTTTCAAGAGGAAGCTGGACAGGCACCTAAAGTCAATACCTGACAAGCCGGCCAGCAGTACATAAGAACATAAGAAAGAAGGAACACTCCAGCAGGCCTACTGGCCCATGCGAGGCAGGTCCAAGTCTCCAACCGGCTTAAGCCAATGCCCTGACTCAGCCAGGTCAGGTTACATTCACTTAAGGAAGGAGCATGGCATCTGACCTAGTGGCACAAGCTAGTCAGGACCAACTCACACCCACCCGCACCCACTCATATTTATCTAGCCGACCACCTGGATTTAACCCTCCCCAGGTAAACTCCAGGTAGTCAGGTCACTTCCACTTAAGGAATTAGTACGGCATCTGACTTAGTAGCACAAGCTAGTCAGGTCCAACTCACACCCACCCACACTCACTCATGTATATATCTAACCTATTTTTAAAACTACACAACGTCCCAGCACCTACGACGGCACTCGGGAGTTTGTTCCACTCATCCACAACTCTATTACCAAACCAGTGCTTTCCTATATCCTTCCTGAATCTGAACTTTTCCAACTTGAAACCATTGCTGCGAGTGGTGTCTTGGCTGGATATTTTTAGCACGCTATTTACATCCCCTTTATTTATTCCTGTTTTCCATTTATACACCTCAATCATATCCCCCTAATTCTATGCCTTTCTAGAGAGTGCAGATTCAAGGCCCTCAGTCTATCCTCATAGGGAAGATTTCTGATACATGGAATCAACTTTGTCATCCTCCTCTGTACGTTTTCCAGAGCATTTATATCCATTCTGTAATACGGTGACCAGAACTGTGCAGCATAATCTAGATGAGGCCTAACTAAGGATATATAGAGTTGAAGAACAACCTGAGGACTTTTATTATTTATACTTCTTGATATAAAGCCAGATCTGTTGACTTATGAACATAGAACAAAGAGACACTGCACAGGCCTGTTGGCCATTCTGGGGTCCTTCACTCATCCATACAGTTTTCAACTAATTTTCAATGCTCCCAACTTAGCTGAACACTTATGCACTGTTGTCTTGGTTTCAGATTACTACTAACCAGAACTCCTAAATCATTCTCGCAATCACAAGTATTAAGATCTACATAAATCAGTTTATATGTGGCATGGTTATTGTCCTCCCCAACATTTAGAACTTTGCATTTGTCTACATTAAACTGCATCTGCCACTTCTCCGACCACTGCATCAGTCTATTCAAATCATCCTGGAGTGCTCTAATGTCCTCATTAGAATGAATTGGACGGCCTATTTTGGTGTCATCAGCAAATTTGCTTATGTTGCTATTTATTCCCTCATCTATGTCGTTTATGTAAATTGTAAACAACAGGGGGCCCAAAACTGACCCCTGTGGAACACCGCTTGAGACGTGCCCTCATTCTGATTTCTCTCCATTTATGCAAACTCTTTGCCGCCTATTTGTCAACCATGCCTCTACCCAGGAAAAAATTTCTCCTCCTATTCCGTGTGCCTTAAGTTTTCTCAGTAGCTTCTGATGTGGAACTTTATCGAAAGCCTTACTGAAGTCCATATACACAATATCATATTCATTACCATGATCTACCTCCTCAAACACCTTAGTGAAAAAAGTTAGTAAATTCGTAAGACAGGAACGCCCCTTAGTAAAACCGTGTTGAGATTCCTTAATCAATTTATGCTTTTCAAGATGGCTACGAATTGCCTCGGCAATTATTGATTCCATAAATTTACCGACTATGGAGGTAAGGCTTATTGGTCTATAGTTCGAAGCTAAGGACCTGTCACCTGCCTTGTAAATAGGTATTACATTTGCCCTTTTCCACTTGTCTGGCACTATGCCAGTTTGTAGTGATATATTGAAAAGATTTGCCAAAGGTTTGCTAAGTTCCTCTTAACATTACTTGAAAACTCTTGCAAACAGTTCATCAGGGCCTGGGGATTTGTTAGGTTTTAATTTCTCTATTTGTCTGAGGACCATGTCACTAGTTACCCCAATCGAGCATAGTCTATTATCTTCCTGTTCTACATAATTTATTATTTCTGGAATTCCGCTAGTATCTTCCTGAGTAAAAACTGAGAGGAAGTAAGTATTGAAAATTTCACAAATATCCTTATCACTGTCCGTGATCTGTCCTGAGTTACTCTTAAGTGGGCCTATCTTGTCCCAAATCTTACTTCTGTATACCTGAAAGAACCCTTTTGGGTTAGTCTTCGAATCCCTTGCGACGTTAGCCTCATAATACCTTTTTGCTTTTCTTATTCCTTTTTTATTTCTCTCTCTAATTGAAAATATTGATTTCGTATCTGTTCATCCCCTCTTTTGATACGCCTATATATGCCTCTCTTTTGACCAATGAGATGTTTTAATCTATTGTTCATCCATTTAGGATAATTTTTGTTAGCTCTAATTTTCCTACTCGGAACAAAAGTTGTCTGGGCAGCTAGAACTACGCTCTGGAAAACGTCATATTGGCAACCAAAACCACCTACCTGACCCATAGTCAGGTCATCTCAATTTAGCCCACCTAGGTAATTTCTCAGCCCCATGAAGTCGGCTAAGCGAAAGTCTGGAACAGGGACTTGATTGCAGTTACCTGGGTAATTCCATGATATATTGAAACTAAGTGATTTGTGATCGCTTTCTCCAAGATCTTCATTAACCTCAAGATTATTAATTAGTGATTCTTTGTTGGCAAGAACCAAATCAAGCAAGTTGCTACCTCTAGTTGGTTCTGTCACAAACTGTTTTAAAAAACAATCCTGAACCGTATCAAGAAAGTCACTGGACTCGAGATTACCTGTCTCATTGTTCCAATCAATTTGTCTAAAGTTAAAATCTCTCATTAACACAACATTTTCATATCTAGACGCCTTATGAATTTCGTCCCATAGCAGCTTACTGCACTCCCTATCCAGGCTTGGGGGCCTGTAAATCACACCAAGAATTATTTTTTCACGACCATCGAGAAACTGTAGCCAAACAGATTCTGTGTCCGATGTTTCTAATCTTATATCTTGTCTAACACAACAATTTAAATTATCTCTGACAAACATCGCCACTCCACCACCCTTCCTGTTGACCCTATCAGTGTGGAATAGTTTATAACCCTGTATGTTGCACTCGGAAGGCATTTCTCTATCTTTCAGGTTGAACCAGGTCTCTGTTATAGCAGTAATATCTATATTACCTGCACTTGCAAGTAATCTTAGCTCATCTATCTTATTTCTTAGACTCTTACTATTTGTATAGTAAACCTTAAGGGAGCTAGTCACTTGTTGCTCTCTACTATCTCTCTTTGTTTGTTGATCAATTGCTTTGCCTTTACTAGCAACTTTATTTTGAATATTATCTTTTAAACATATCCCTGAGGTATCCTGGTAATATCTGCTGTTTCCAGGCCTAATACTACAGCCTGATTGTTTCTCACAAACACCCATACCTCTATAATCTATCAGTTTAAAGTCCTAGACAAGTCTCCAATGACCCCTCAATCGAATCGGCTAATGCAACCACTCCAGCCCCAGAGAGATGAACCCCATCCCTTGCATACATATCACGTTTGCTATAGAATTTGTCCCAGTTATCAATGAATGGAATTGCAAGTTCCTTGCAGTAGCTGTCTAGCCAGTAATTTATACCAATTGCCCTAGACATCCATTCATTGCCCACTCCCTTTCTAGGCAAAATGCTACATATGATTGGGATCCCTCCCTTAGAACTAACTATCCTTCTATGGCTGACCTGTACTTATCTAGTAGCTCCTGTCTTCTTCCCTTTCCAACTTCATTTCCACCAGCACTAAGACAGATAATGGGCTTGTTCCCATTACCTGACACAATATTATCCAACCTGCTGACTATGTCACTAACACCAGCTCCTGGGAGGCACACCCTCTGTCTGACCTTCCTATCTCTGTTACAAAAAGCACGGTCCATATATCTTACCTGAGAGTCTCCCACAATCAGAATATTCTTACCTTGATTAGCAGGGAAGTCAGTGGTATCTTTAACCTCACTAACCACTGAAGTACACTCATCCTGGAGAACTAGCCTGGTCAAGGACCGGGCCGTGGGGGAGTTGACTCCCAGAACACCTTTCCAGATAGACTCCAGGTATACTCCAGGAAGACTCTAAGTATACTCCAGGTAGACTCCAGGTATATTCCAGGTAGACACCAGGTAGCCTCCAGGTATATTCCAGGTAGACTCCAGGTATATTCCAGGTATATTACAGGTAGACTCCAGGTAGACTCTAGGTATATTCCAGGTAGACTCCAGGCATATTTCAGGTAGACTCCAGGTATATTCCAGGTAGACTACATTTATATTCCAGGTAGACTCCAGGTAGACTCTAGGTAGACTCCAGGTAGACTAAGTAGATTCCAGGTAGACTAGGTATATTCCAGGTAGGCTCCAGGTAGACTCCAGGTAGCTACACAACATTATAATGATAGTTGCAAAACGTCCTGTGCTCTAATGTACAAACTAAGAGACATCCGTCTCAACGAAACTAAATAACCGCAAGCGGCAAGTGCAGAGTGCGGCAGGTGTAGATTGCAACAGGTGTAGACCGCGGCAGGTGTAGACTGTGGCAGGTGTAGACTGTGGCAGGCAACAGGGGTGACATCAGGGGGTTGATAGCAGGGGAGTTAGAACAGGGGGTGACAATAGGGTGTGGGCGACAGCAGGGATGAGTGACAAAAAGGGGTGAGTAACAGAAGCGGTTGACAGAAAGGGGCGTGACAGCAGGCGTGACAGCAGGGGTGGGTGACAGCAGGGGGGTGACAGCAGGTGGTGACAGCAGGGGTGACAGCAGGGGGTGATAGCAGGGGAAGTGACAGCACCTAGGTAAGTCGTTGAACAAACTTGTGGTAAGAGTTAGGGAGAAGAGGCTGTGATCAGAGGTTACCATGGTGATAATGAGACGGATGTAACAGGGATTACTGGCTGCAGATCTTCCCAGCATCCACCCCCATCTTCCTCATCCATACCGCTTTCACTATCTTTGCCTCTCTTTACTCCCCTCTCACACTATTAATTTCTTCCTTTTTTTCCTCCGTGCTTCTCTCCCTTCCTATTTTTCTTACCATGTCTGCCTGCCTTCTCCTCTCTTTCTCTCTCTCTCTTTTACACATTGTTTTACAAGATTAGGTTAAGGATTTCTAACTTTATTTACAAGCTAAGAGCTGTTACCTACATCAGCTCATTTAAAAGCTCTTTTATTGTTATTAAGCATACAAGTATGGAACAGGATAAAGTTGGAGTTATCTGTGGGCCAGCAATTTCATTTGATCAACTGACTTTATTTCGTTGATATCATTATGCTGTACGAACATGTTCCAGACTCGAGTTATCCTGGGAATAAATGATCTCAGATGAAGTGATGTTCTGGAGAAGGGTACAGTCAGAGTGAAGTTGCTGCTTGCTGCCCGTCTTGTTGTGTAGAAGCTCACTTCTCGCTGTCCTCGGAGTGGAGCCAAGTGTAGTACTTTGACAGTATTGGCCTTGTACGTAACAGTACGACCGCCCACATCTCTCCGGTGTTGAAGACTGCTGTGAATGACAGATCCAAACAGGCTGGGTCCAGGCGAGAGATGAGGCGTCTTGATCTGTTCTCTACTCTCCCTCTCCTTTCCTCTCACCCTTTCTACCTTTCTTTTCTTCTGGTCACTAAACCCTTATACCTGCTCTTAAAACCGTCTTAAAACATGGTTTTTAACTTTCATCAACGTGCCCTTGTTCGAGCTCCCCACATTTCAGTCTGTCTTAGTTTACTCTGTCACTTCTGTAGAGCATCGTGTATGTTGTTATTATGTCTCCTCTTGCCGTCCTCTCTTTAGCAGTCGTTGTGTTGTTAGACCTCCCAGCGTGGACACCTCAGCTACGAGAACAGCCTGGTTGCAAAATGTTCTAATGCTCACTTAATATATGATAGAATAAGCATGTTATCAGTCTTTTATATGCATTTGAAAGTGAAAAAAAAAAAAAAGGTCTGTTTCACTTTACAGCGATTTTAGCTTCACAGTAATAGACCGGAACATAACCTGCTGTATAAGCGGGGCCCTCCAGTATATCTAACATAATTTATGCTTTGCATTGTTGCAAGCTCACTCATCCATTCAATGCAGGGGATGTACCTGCACGGGTAAATGTGCAGAGATCGTTCAGGTTCGCAGAGAGTAAACCATTTAAAGGACTGTGAATCCCTACAAGCACTTACAATGTACTCCCTGAAATGAAGAGGACATATGTACCTCATAAAATATACTTACTGCTAGGTGAAGAGTGGCAGCAGGTGAAACACGCCCAACGTTTCACCCGTGTCGGGAATCGATCCCGGACCTTCATCGAGACATGAGAGGTCAAGGCGCTACCAACCAAGCCACGTCAACGCAAAGACACACGCACAAACATATAAATGCGTGACAAAAAAAAAATATTTGACAGATTCAGTTTAATATAAAAACTAATAATATTTATATGTAATTAAACTAATAATCACAAATAATAATAATAAAATTCTATTAATAAAGTGAGAACGTGTGAGAACTATTTTTATTTACAGCTGAATATTTACCAAGTTGCGATTTTAAATAAAACAATAATAATTGTAATAATAACATTAAATTCAATACGTTAATATTACTCCTAATAAAGTGAGAAGCGACAGGAAATAATCACAATAATAATAATTATATAATAATAATTATAATAATAATTATAATAATAATAATAATAATAATAATAATAATAATAATAATAATAATAATAATAATATTTACAAGTGACTATATCAATAAAACATGAAAATTAAAGTTTCCAGTGAAGTATTTCTTAATTAAATTCCCGTGAAAGAATTTCCTGCAGTTGGTAGGCTGCGGGTGGCTAGTGGGTGGCAGCGAGGGTGGTGGGTGGCAGAGAGGTGGTGGGTGGCAGGGTGGGTGGCAGCGAGGGTGGTGGGTGGCAGAGAGGTGGTGGATGGCAGAGACGTGGTGGGTGGCAGGGTGGGCGGCAGCGAGGGTGGGTGGCAGGGAGGGTGGTGGGTGGCAGCGAGGGTGGTGGTGGCAGCGAGGGTGGTGATAGCTTCCTTTCTCTATACACCTTCGTCCTGATGCCGTAGAAGACCGACGACTCCTCGATACAAACAACAACGTATCCTTTATCTCCATTGATCGACCCTGATTTCCCCTCATTCTTACCCCTCCCAAGCCCCCCTTTTCCCATCAAGGCATTGACCCCCTATAGGTTTAGCGTTACCCCCTATGAAAGGAATAATGATAATAAAACCACAAGTATAACTGCATTTTAAAATCAATTATCGTTACTCTCCTCCAAACACACACACACAGTAGCGATCAATGAAGAGGCGGAGCCAGGAGCTGAGTCTCGACCCCTGCAACCACATTAGGTGAGTACACAATGTTTATAATTCGGAAACTTCTCTTTTTTGTATATTACAGAATTCTTGGAACAGCGATGTCTACGTATATCCCCAAAATTAGTTTTTTTTTTTGTATATTGACGTGATAAGTGTAAATACGATGGAGGAAGGAATAGGTTGGTGTGTGGTAGTCGGTCAGTAGGAGGCCCAGAGATGGTACCCCCGTTGTTGCAATCGTCTTGTTTGTATACGTCTGTAGTAAACGATAAAACATGGCCTCCAACAAGTGAAACACTGTACTTGGAATAAAGAGTAGCGGACAGAACCCTGCTTATGTATCCTAGTGGACAAATGACCTGTACATGTAGAACTGTATGCAAAAGACGAGGTAATCAGCCCCTCAACCTTAGACTTGGTGAAGAGTACCGTAGTCTAGAAGAATCTGAATCAGATTCTTTAATACCACAGTACTCTTGATCATTAGCTCTCAGTCCTCAGCAGGATTCGAACCTGCACACTCTGCATCAAAGTACGCAGTACTTAAATTACTCAGGCAGATCTGGGATCTGCAGATTGTGCAGGTTCGAATCCTACTGTAGACTGATAAATAACGTTAGTAAATAATTTTACCCGTTTGCGAATTATTAAGTATATATATGTCGTGCCGAATAGGTAAAACTGTTCAATTAGCAAGAACTCATTTAAAATTAAGTCCTTTTTAAGAAATTCTCTTATACATTTAAATATATATTTTTTTTTTCATTTATGATTGCATAAAAAATAATGATTTTGTACCAAAAGCACCATAGGAAACTTACCTAACCTTATTATAACAAGCGCAATTTAATTTAGTCTAATTCAACTAAATATATTTTATGTAAGTTTAGAATAATTTAATAATAAATAAACACAATGAAATACATTTTTTTCGTTAGGTTCAGAATGGATTTTGCGAAATTATAGCAAACACACATGTTCGCAATGTAACTACTCTTAAAAAAAAAATATATATATATATATATATATATATATATATATATATATATATATATATATATATATATATATATATATATATATATATATACACTATATTGAGTCCTGGAAATGGGAAGTACAATGCCTGCACTTTAAAGGAGGGGTCTGGGATAGTGACAGTTTGGAGGGACTATTCTAAACTGTCGTATCTGAGCGCCTCTACAAAGACAGTGATTGTGTATGAGTGAGGTGAAAGTGTTGAATGATGATGAAATTATTTTCTTTTTTTGGGATTTTCTTTCTTTTTGGGTCACCCTGCCTCGGTGGGAGACGGCCGACTTATTGAAAAACAAAATATTTATTTATTTATTTATTTATTTATTTATTGAAAAGCCTTCTTATTAGCAAGGATGCCCCTCGCTCTCCTCCTCTCTCCATGCTCTTCCAGTTCACGTCTTCATAAGTTATCTAGTTCAGGCCAATTTTTAACTTCTAAAATAGTATTATGACGTCCCCTCCCCAGCGAAACACCCTCACCCTTGCCACTCCCAGGAGCCGGCCCTTCCCTCTGCCCCTCCCCAGCGAAACACCCTCACCCTTGCCACTCCCCAGGAGCCGGCCCTTCCCTCTGCCCCTCCCCAGGGAAACACCCTCACCCTTGCCACTCCCCAGGAGCCGGCCCTTCCCTCTGCCCCTCCCCAGCGAAACACCCTCACCCTTGCCACTTCCCAGGAGCCGGCCCTTCCCTCTGCCCCTTCCCAGCGAAACACCCTCACCCTTGCCACTCCCCAGGAGCCGGCCCTTCCCTCTGCCCCTCCCCAGCGAAACACCCTCACCCTTGCCACTTCCCAGGAGCCGGCCCTTCCCTCTGCCCCTCCCCAGCGAAACACCCTCACCCTTGCCACTTTCCAGGAGCCGGCCCTTCCCTCTGCCCCTTCCCAGCAACCTACCCTCACCTGCGTGTGTGTGTGTGTGTGTGTGTGTGTGTGTGTGTGTGTGTGTGTGAGTACTCATATGTATTCATCTATATGTGGTTACAGGGGTCGAGTCTCAGCTCCTCGCCCCGCTTCTTCGTTGGTCGTTATTAGGTTCACTCTTGACTTCCAGAGCCTCATCGTTCTTCTTCTTAAAGCTATGAATGCATCCTGCTGCTAAAACTTCATTTTCCAGGTAGTTCCACTTCATGACTACTCCAAGGCTGAAGGAATACTTCCTAAGATCTATGTGATTAATCTGTATTTTCAACTTTAAGCTGTGTCCTCGTGTTCCTGTTTTTCGTCTCTCAAATAATCTGTCCTTATTCACCCTATAAATTTCTCTCGGTATTTTGTACGTTATTATCATATCACCCCCTAGTCCTGTTCTCGAGGGTAATCAAGTTGAGTTCCTTTAACCTTCCTTCAAATGACATACCCATTAGCTCCGGGACTAGTATCGTTGCAAACCTTTTCATTTATCCAATTTCTTGACATGCTTGACCAGGTGATGATGTCATACTGGTGCTTCATTCACCAATATGGGCCTGACGGTCGTTGTGTAGTGTCGTAAATGACTCCTTACTTAGTTGTTTAAAATTAGTCTCGGATTTGCCAGACGCATTTGCTGCAACAGTTACTTGGTTGTGTACTTCAGAAGAAATGCTTTGAACTATGCTCACCAGAGGTGCAACCATTTTCCCAATGGCATGTACACAGTTTCCGGAGGTCTTTGCCATTCTCCGATTTTTCTAACTTTTCATTTACTGGGGTTAAATTCCAGTAGCCACTTGTCAGACCTGTCATGCTGGTTATTCAGATCAACCTCAGGTCTACTTCTGTTTGTATTCTCCTCATTAGTTTCACATCGTCTATGAACAAGAACACCTCTGACTCGATTTCGTCCGTAATGTCGTTCACATTCACAAAAAAACAGAACTGGTCCAAGCACTGAGCCTTGTGGAACCCCACTCGTCACACTTGCCCATTCCGACACCTTCTCCCTGACAGTAACTCGTTACTCCCTTCCCGGTAAGTATTTCCCTATAATTCCTGCCTGCTCCTCTAGATTTTGTGCCACTCTCTTGTAGAGTACTGTATCGAATGCCTTATTGCAATCCAAAATTATACAGTTCATCCAACCCTCTCTCTCCTGCCTTACAGTTCATCCAACCCTCTCTCTCCTGCCTAACTTTATTTACCTTGTCATAAAACTCTAGCAGATTTGTGAAACAGAATTTACCATCTCGAAAACAGTTGATTGTTGTTGACGAAGCTACTGCTTTCCAGGGGCTTCACTACGCTTCTCCTGGTAATCTACGTCATAACCTCACATACTATGTATATTAGTGACACTGACCTCTGGTTCAATGCCATCTGTCTGTTCCCTGGATTGATTATTGTGACTACATTCGCTGTTTTCCAGACCTCTGGAAGATCACTGCTAGTAGTTCAGGTTCTTGCCATGTTGTGTTTACGTGGGTCAAGACTCAGCTCCTGGCTCCCTTTCCTAGACTACTCTGATGAGACACTAATTTCTGGCCTCTTTGACCTTATCACATGTATTACTAAAGCTGTTTACTGAGTTTGCTTTCACCACTTCTTCGTCGAAGTCATTCCTCAACCTCCCTGAGACTAAAGAAATACTTGTTTACATCCCACTGGCCCATCTGTGTCTTCAACTTCCATCTATGCTTCCTCGATACAGGTCCTTTTAATTCAAACACTATGCCATTCTTTGCCCCATCAACTTAGTATGTAGTGATTATGTTTTCCTTTCTCTTTTCCCAAGGTCATCCGGTTAAGTTGTTTCAACCTCTAATCATAGGACAGATTAGTACCTGTACTAATCTGGTTGGAAATCTTTATATCTTTTCGAGCTTCTACACCTGCTAGACCAGGCGTGGGCCCCAGGCGTGGGCCCCATGCGTGGGCCCCAGGCGTGGCCGCGTATTCAGTGACTGGCCTAACATATATGATATATAAAACTGGGACGTATTTCTTTTTTAAGTTCCTGAATATTATGAGCTTTGCTAATCTTGCACATGCTGACGACGTTGTAGGGTTAGTGAGTAATTTTTGCAATATGCTTTGTGTTATGTTCACGCCAAGGTCCTGACTCTGATAATTACAGCTTCAATGGTATGTCCTCGCCTTCTTTAAATCTCACGAGCTTGTCCACCTTCTCTCCTTCGGGTATTCTGTGTGTGTGTACTCACCTATTTGTGGTTGCAGGGGTCAAGTCATAGCTGTGTGTGTGTGTGTGAGCACATACACACACCCATGCACGAATGTATTAGAGAACGGGAATGTAGGTGAGGCGGTGAGATGAGGTGAGGTGAAATGAGGTGAGGTGAGGAACTCACATTTGACGGGAGATTTTACCTTGAGGAGGTGAGGGGCCCGCCCACTCTCCCTCAGGCACCTACAACACAGAGAAAGTGCCAGGCTTGCAACACTAGCAACTCACTCTGAGGCACTGACAAGTTACACCATACCTGCTGTCATTCCTCCTCACCCACACCAGCAAGATAACATTACTGTAATAGGATAGAGCGCCTCAACACTTAGTCACACTAGCAAGATAACATTATTATGAGCGCCTCAACACTCACCCAGGGACAATAATCTCGCCTTATCATCGTGAAAGTAACATTACATTAGCAGTTCTAAGACTCGAAGTGGTGTCTTGACAATTACCAGTCCAACATTATACCCACTTCGCAACAAGGTACGAAAGACTTGTGTGTGAGTAACCCAGATTGTTGCTCAACAAACATTGACGAAATGAACGTAAAGGTTAAAGGAACCTTGCAGAAAAAAAGCTTGATGATCAATGCGAGGAAGATAAAACTTTAAAAGTTTTAAGTCTTAAAGTTTTAAATTTTAAGTCTTAAAGTTTTAAATTTTAAGTCTTAAAGTTTTAAATGTTAAGTCTTAAAGTTTTAAATTTTAAGTCTTAAAGTTTTAAATGTTAAGTCTTAAAGTTTTAAATTTTAAGTCTTAAAGTTTTAAATTTTAAGTCTTAAAGTTTTAAATTTTAAGTCTTAAAGTTTTAAATTTTAAGTCTTAAAGTTTTAAATTTTAAGTCTTAAAGTTTTAAATTTTTAGTCTTAAAGTTTTAAATTTTAAGTCTTAAAATTTTAAATTTTAAAGCTTTCAGGTAAAGCTTGTATGTAAAGCTTATGATAGTTCCTTAATTCACCATATTACACTACATATTATTCATGGAGGAGAGATAAAGCCGTAAGAAACTTGCAGCTCCCGCGGAATGGGTGGCAATCAGGCTTGATGCAAAGGGAAGGATTGATAAAATTCCTCTGATCAAGAGCTCTCCACCGGCATCTAGAACTCTCTCTTGACGATCATCAGTCACACAGGTATTGGGACACACTATGTGTGTGTGTGTGTGTGTGTGTGTACTCACCTATTTGTGGTTGCAGGGGTCAAATCATAGCTCCTGGCCCCGCCTCTTCACTGAAAAGATGTATGCCAACAGCATTTGGTGTTCCCAGGCGGTCACCCATCCAAGTACTAACCAAACCCAACGTTGCTTAACTTCGCTGATCGGACGAGAAGCGGTGCGTTCAACGTCGTATGTGTGTGTGTGTGTGTGTGTGTGTGTGTGTGTGTGTGTGTGTGAGAGAGAGAGAGAGAGAGAGAGAGAGAGAGAGAGAGAGAGAGAGAGAGAGAGAGAGAGAGTCATTACGGTCACTGGAGATGAAAGATCTCTTCCTCTTAATCCTGAAGAGAGACAAAGCACTTCCTGTGTTACCATCCTGCAAGATAGAAACTAAAGTGACAGTAGCCTGCAAGATATCACCTGTGGGAGCATCCTGCAGAATAGCACCTGTGAGAGCAACCTGCAGGTCAGAACCTGTGGGAGCATCCTGCAGGTCAGAACCTGTGGGAGCATCCTGCAGGTCAGAACCTGTGAGAGCATCCTGCAGGTCAGAACCTGTGGGAGCATCCTGCAGGTCAGAACCTGTGGGAGCATCCTGCAGGTCAGAACCTGTGGGAGCATCCTGCAGGTCAGAATCTGTGGGAGCATCCTGCAGGATAGCGCCTGTGAGAGCATCCTGCAGGTCAGAACCTGTGAGAGCATCCTGCAGGTCAGAACCTGTGGGAACATCCTGCAGGTCAGAACCTGTGGGAGCATCCTGCAGGTCAGAACCTGTGGGAGCATCCTGCAGGTCAGAACCTGTGGGAGCATCCTGCAGGTCAGAACCTGTGGGAGCATCCTGCAGGTCAGAACCTATGGGAGCATCCTGCAGGATAGCGCCTGTGAGAGCATCCTGCAGGTCAGAACCTGTGAGAGCATCCTGCAGGTCAGAATCTGTGAGAGCATCCTGCAGGACAGAACCTGTGGGAGCATCCAGCAGGATAGCACCTGTGAGAGCAACCTGCAGGTCAGAACCTGTGGGAGCATCCTGCAGGATAGCGCCTGTGAGAGCATCCTACAGGTCAGAACCTGTGAGAGGATCCTGCAGGTCAGAACCTGTGGGAGCATCCTGCAGGTCAGAACCTGTGGGAGCATCCTGCAGGTCAGAACCTGTGGGAGCATCCTGCAGGTCAGAACCTGTGGGAGCATCCTGCAGGTCAGAACCTGTGGGAGCATCCTGCAGGTCAGAACCTATGGGAGCATCCTGCAGGATAGCGCCTGTGAGAGCATGCTGCAGGTCAGAACCTGTGAGAGCATCCTGCAGGTCAGAATCTGTGAGAGCATCCTGCAGGACAGAACCTGTGGGAGCATCCAGCAGGATAGCACCTGTGAGAGCAACCTGCAGGTCAGAACCTGTGGGAGCATCCTGCAGGTCAGAACCTGTGGGAGCATCCTGCAGGTCAGAACCTGTGGGAGCATCCTGCAAGTCAGAACCTGTGGGAGCATCCTGCAGGTCAGAACCTGTGGGAGCATCCTGCAGGATAGCGCCTGTGAGAGTATCCTACAGGTCAGAACCTGTGGGAGCATCCTGCAGGTCAGAACCTGTAGAAGCATCCTGCAGGTCAGAACCTGTGGGAGCATCCTGCAGGTCAGAACCTGTGGGAGCATCCTGCAGGTCAGAACCTGTGGGAGCATCCTGCAGGTCAGAACCTGTGGGAGCATCTTGCAGGTCAGAACCTGTGGGAGCATCCTGCAGGATAGCAGCTCCTGTCTACTTTTCATCACTGGTGTCACTAGTTAGCCTTTAAATTTCAAGAAAAATAACTATGTGGATTTTTCACCCAGCTAATTTCTATGTTAGGTTAGGTTAGGTTAGGTTAGGTTATGTTAGGTTAAGTTGTAAAGGTTTCCCATAACTCGGTTGGTAGCGCACTCAACTCGCACATCAAGGCCCGTGGTATGGGTGGAAATATTTGGGCTAGTTTCCCTAAGACACCTGGTGTCCCTGTTCACCTAGCAGTAAGTAGGTACCTGGGTGTTAGCCGACTGGTGTGGGTCGCATCCTGAAGACAAATTTAACCTAATTGGCCGAAATGCTGTGCATAACCAGGGGATTTCTATACAGTATGTCACTGATGTGAGCTAGATGTTATAAATTGTATCATGTACTTGTAGAAATAAAGATTATAATTATTATTATTATTATTATTATTATTATTATTATTAATATGTAAGCTTAGGTTAGGCTAGGCTAAACTAGGCTGCACAGCCGCCTCCAGGCTGAACCTTGACTGGCGTGTAAGTGTAAATACAGCCTACACTTATTTTAGTAAGTAGAAGAGGTGTGGGTGTATGATTCTGAAGGCTGAGAAGCATATATAATTATAGACCAGAGCAGGGATTAGTGCCTTGATTCCAGATATCAAGAATGCTTAAGAGAATGCGTAAGAACGTATTGGCTAGAATGTATAAAAGTACTTGAGATAGAATATAGAACCAAGAATGTTTTAACAAAGAGATTTCCTGATTTCCTTAAAAAAGAAAAGCTAAACATCCTCTCTAATTCTTCCATAATGGCACGTTCCTCTGGCAAGACAATGATAGAGTGAGTGATGGTGAAAGTGTTTCTTCTTTTTCTGGTCACCCTACCTCGGCCGAAATACAGCTAATTTTCTCCTGAGATGAAGAGAACTGTGTTAGTACAGATGAAGTAGTGGAAATATGTGGGAGTGGATGTATTTATGGAACTGTCAAGAGGGTAAGGGGTCAATGGTTAAAGAAGGTAATTAGACAACGGAAAACTTTAAGGGACAAAATGTTATTATGGAGTATTGGGGATTGATGGTTTTTTGAGTCTGGAAGGTTATGGTGGAAGTGTCGAACTTTCGAAGAAGACAGTGTGGGATGAAAGATTTAAAAGATGGTAAAATGAAAGTCGAAAGTGACTATGTTAAGAGGTTTCTACTAGGCGCTGAGAGTATTCTCTTTAACTTGATATCCTTAGTAATTTTCCCTTTTTGACTAAGCTGGAACAGTCTTGGGTAACTGTCCTATATGACCGATCCTATTTTGTATTTAAACAGCTTACTTCTCTTTCTGGAAGGATAGAAAACACTGACAGAAATACGCAGGGTGTGTCTCTCCAGATTTAAGGCAAACACGAGTTTGGTCGCAGGATGTATCATTACGATCTGCTTTTCTAGAGACTGGACATTCCGAATGTGATTTGTAGTATTTTGATGGACACCCAAAGCGCCGGCATTATTGGGGTGTTGGTCTGATCGTCAATTATGCGCTGATATTTTTTGGTATATAGCTTATAGCCAGTCTGTAATTTGATGAGCTAATCATCTGAGAATCGTCGTCGCATCGTGAGAGAAGTCAGGTACATGGGTAAACAGGTTTTGAGGAGAGTCCCTGGCCGGATCCACAGACTGCCTCCAGTTGTATTTCCGCTATCAGAGGCCCAGCCAGATGTCCACCCAGTGTGCCACGGGAAGACCACCTGACACTCCCTAAGATGATCCAATGATCCAGGTTCCATCTTAACACTACCATCACAAATTACCTTAGAACACGGTCCATAGTGATTCCTTTTCCCACTCAGGTCTAAGAGCAGGAGTTCCCAACTTGGGAATAACTAAACTAATGAGGTAAATAAAAAAGAAGAGAAGAGTGAGTTTTGGATATTAGAAAGGGAGAACAGATCCACTTTTTCGGATCAAGATCCTCCTCTTCCATCCCTCTTGAAGGGACCAATCTTAAGTGACTTCTTTATCTACTTGACGAAAAAGAAATGAGGTGAGAAAATCCCCGGTTCCCTCCCCTCCCCTCTCTCTAATAATAATAATAATAATTATAATAATAATAATAATAATAATAATAATAATTATAATAATAATAATAATAAATACTGTGAACATTCACTTTACGTCATCGTCTGGGAAAATTTATTCATCCATAAAACTGACAGATAAAAAAACCTCTGGAACAATTTAAGAAACGGAATTGAAATGCTATGTGAAAAAATTGGTTTCGAAATTAAAAACAATTTTTTCTAACCACTCCCAATCTTCAGCAGAGACGGTGCCACACACCAGGTGAGGTGCCATACAATCACGTCACACCACAGCAATCACCTCACACCACAACAATCACCTCACACCACAACAATCACCTCACACCACAGCAATCACCTTACCTCACAACAATCACCTCACACCACAACAATCACCTAACACCACAACAATCACCTCACACCACAACATGGAGAGACACCATGCCTAGCTCTCCTAGGGCGGGGTAGGTGCCAGAGCCAGAGTTTGCTACCATCTGCAGCTTGCAAGACTGCTATTCCCATGGTACGCCTGGGGCGTGGAATATGGCAGACAAGGGAGCTAGCTTCTCCCTACGAGCCCCGTGAGGGCGGGGAACGTGGCTAGGACTGGGGACAGTTGGTCCCAGACGATGAGAGGGTACTTGTACCTCCTTCCATGGGAAACATAGGTCTCGGACACTCCCAAGACAGGGAGCCAAGGCCGGGCCACCATCTGGAAAAGACCCGGGCCGGGAGAGTACCGGCGAATCTACAACAAAAATCACACCACAACAATCACCTCACACCACAACAATCGCCTCACATCACAACAATCACCTCGCACCAAAAGAGTTTAGATTTTGCCATCAAAGTGGCTAGTTTATTGTGCATCCCATATCCATCCTGTGGAGGGTAGCGCAAGAACATGTGGATACACAATGTGTCTGGGAACTAGGCCCCAAATGGGTTTACATGAGTACATCTGGATTCATATCTAGTCTACTTATCTGTTGAAAGCAAATTTAGGAAATTTGCTTAATATATCTGGTATCTTAGTTTCATTAATAATATATCTTGACATATCAAATAGGTCATTATACCGTCTATCTCTACATTCCTCAATAAGTGGACAATAAAGAATTTATTGATAAATTAGACACATATGCAAAACTTGGGTATCTTTATTGAGGAAAAGTTTCGCCACACAGTGGCTTCATCAGTCCATACAAAGGAGAATCGTGAAGAACAGGAGGAGTTTGAGGTAATCAGTCCCTCAGCCTTGAGTCGATGTTGTCAGTCCATCAGTCTTGAAAAGAATACAGCGAAGAAGTAGCTTATATACCGTAGGCAGGAGAGGTGCAGCAGTCGTAGGTGGTGTCACATTTGTCCAATGTGGAAGTAGGTCGTGCCCAAGGGTTAGGCAAGTGAAGAATTCAATAAAGATACCCAAGTGTTGCATATGTGTCTAATTTATCAACTTGTTGGTTCTCTGAACCATTCATCTACAAAGAATTTATTGTTCACGATAGTGACCACAGGGTTGGTCACATACATTGCATTTATTTTGATCATCTGTGTGTCAGCCAAACTGCCAGAAGCACTTATAACCAAGCCTAAACCTGGCTACTACATCAGTCAATCTCTTCATATTTCAAGGCTGCATTAATGTTGGTAGAATTATCGACAATATGTTAAGTAAAAGGACACAAGCGCAACTAATGTGACGTTTCATTGTGGCAACGTTTCGCTCTCCAGGAGCTTTATCAACGGCTTGACAAAGCTCCTGGAGAGCTAAACGTTGCCGTAATAAAATATCACATTAGTTGCACTTGTGTCCTTTTACCTAACATATTTCAAGAAACTCCATAAACAAACTAATCTACGTTCATATTGTAGTGGGTTATAGATCTACTCAGGCTTCTAACTGCATGCCTATAACATTGAGTTTCGCTATTTACTTCTCTCCTAATTTTATTCCTAATGCTAAACACAGATACACCAAAGCTGTATTCTACATTTTCCTTCAGGATACTTTATTATAATGAAGGAGTAATCCAGCTTTTGATGGAATCCATAACAGTTAGCACACAGCAGAGAAAGTACGAGACAAAAAAGATGCCACATATCAAAGATGCGACATATCAAAAAAGGTGTTAAATATAAAAGAGGGTGCCGTATATCAAAGAAGGTGGCACACATCAAAGAAGGTGCCACACATCAAAGAAGGTGCCACACATCAAAGAAGGTGCCACACATCAAAGAAGGTGCCACACATCAAAGAAGGTGCCACACATCAAAGAAGGTGCCAAACATCAAAGAAGGTGCCACACATCAAAGAAGGTGCCACACATCAAAGAAGGTGCCACACATCAAAGAAGGTGCCACACATCAAAGAAGGTGCCACACATCAAAGAAGGTGCCACACATCAAAGAAAGTGCCACACATCAAAGAAGGTGCCACACATCAAAGAAGGTGCTACACATCAAAGAAGGTGCCACACATCAAAGAAGGTGCCACACATCAAAGAAGGTGCTACACATCAAAGAAGGTGCCACACATCAAAGAAGGTGCCACCCATCAAAGAAGGTGATACACATCGCAAAAAGGAGCCAAATATCATACAAGGTGCCAAACAGTAGATAAAAATCACTTGTCAATATAAAATTTGCAGCAGTGTCAGAATCTGTGTAAGCATCTTTAACATTGTTGCTTAGTAACAATGTTGCTAAATTTTCATAAAATAATAAATGATATTCCTTCTTCCCTGTTAAAGGAGACCAACGATGTTGCCAAGCTGCCGGAGGTGACCAGTTGAACACTGCTGCTGTCAATAACACAAGACTCCTGTCAATAACACAAGACTCCTGTCAACATAACACTCGTGTCAGCACAACACTCCTGTAAACACATAACTCACGTCAACACAACACTCCTGCTAACAGTACAACGTTCTTATAAAGAATATAACATTATTGTCAAGAATGAAACACCCCTGTCAACAACATAAAACTTCTGTCAACAACACAACACTACTGTCAACAACATAAAACTTCTGTCAACAACACAACACTACTGTCAACAACATAAAACTTCTGTCAACAACACAACACTACTGTCAACAACATAATACTTCTGTCAACAACACAACACAACTGTCAACAACATAAAACTTCTGTCAACAACACAACACTACTGTCAACAACATAATACTTCTGTCAACAACACAACACTACTGTCAACAACATAATACTTCTGTCAACAACACAACACAACTGTCAACAACATAATACTTCTGTCAACAACACAACACTACTGTCAACAACACAAGATTCTTGTTAATAACACAAGATTTCTGTCAACAAAACAACAGTCATGTCAGAAACACAAGACTTATGCTAACAGCACAAGAGACTCCTGTCAACAACACAAAACTCCTGCCAACAACACAACACTACTGTTAACAACACAACACTACTGTCAGCAACACAAGACTCCTGTCAACAACACAAGACTCCTGTCAACAACACAACACTAATGTCAACAAAACAAAACTCCTGTCAACAACACAACATTAATGTCAACAACACAAGACTACTGTCAGCAACACAAGACTACTGTCAGCAACACAAGACTACTGTCAGCAACACAAGACTCCTGTCAACAACACAAGACTCCTGTCAACAACACAACACTAATGTCAACAACACAACACTACTGTCAGCAACACAGGACTACTGTCAGCAACACAAGACTACTCTCAGCAACACAAGACTCCTGTCAGCAACACAACACTACTGTCAACAACACAACACTACTGTCAACAACACAACACTACTGTCAACAACACAACACTACTGTCAACAACACAACACTACTGTCAACATCACAACACTACTGTCAACAACACAACACTACTGTCAACAACACAACACTACTGTCAACAACACAACACTACTGTCAACAATACAACACTAATGTCAGCAACACAACACTACTGTCAGCAACACAAGACTACTCTCAGCAACACAAGACTCCTGTCAGCAACACAACACTACTGTCAACAACACAACACTACTGTCAACAACACAACACTACTGTCAACAACACAACACTACTGTCAACAACACAACACTACTGTCAACATCACAACACTACTGTCAACAACACAACACTACTGTCAACAACACAACACTACTGTCAACAACACAACACTACTGTCAACAACACAACACTACTGTCAACATCACAACACTACTGTCAACAACACAACACTACTGTCAACATCACAACACTACTGTCAACAACACAACACTACTGTCAACAACACAACACTACTGTCAACAACACAACACTACTGTCAACATCACAACACTACTGTCAACAACACAACACTACTGTCAACAACACAACACTACTGTCAACAACACAACACTACTGTCAACAATACAACACTACTGGGATAAGATAGGTCCCCTTAAAAATAACTCTGGGCATCTTACTGACAAGGAGAATGATATGTGCTCTATTTTTAATAATTATTTTCTCTCGGTTTTCACACAGGAAGACATTAATAATATCCCAGTAATTAATTTTTACAGAGGCCCAGAAGAAGATAAATTATGTAATATCACAGTCACTAGCGAAATGGTTAGGAAACAACTAGACCGACTGAAACAAAATAAATCGCCGGGTCCTGATGAGCTTTTTGCAAGGGTTCTTAAGGAATGCAAAATGGAACTCTATGAACCAATATCTAACATTTTTAATTTATCTCTTCAAACAGGTGTAGTGTCTGATATGTGGAAGATGGCTAATGTAATTCCTATTTTTAAAGCAGGGGACAAGTCACTACCGTCAAATTACCGCCCAATAAGTCTAACATCAATTGTAGGCAAATTATTAGAGTCGATTATAGCTGATAACATAAGAAGCCATCTCGATAGAACATAAGAACATAAGAAAGGAGGAACACTGCAGCAGGCCTGTTGGCCCATACTATGCAGGTCCTTCACAATCCGTCCCACTAACAGAATAATTGCCCAACCTAATTTTCAATTCTACCCATGAAATAAGCTTTGAAGATTCTATTAACTCAAGTGCGAGTCCCACTCAAATCCAACCCCTCTCACTCATGAATTTATCCAACCTAAATTTGAAACTACCCAAGGTCATAGCTTCAATTACCCTACTAGGCAGACTGTTCCACTCATCAACTACCCTATTTCCAAACCAATATTTTCCTATATCCTTTCTAAATCTAAACTTATCCAATTTGAATCCATTATTGCGGGTTCTCTCTTGGAGAGATATCCTCAAGACCTTATTTATATCCCCCTTATTAATACCCATCTTCCACTTGTATACCTCGATCATGTCTCCCCTCATTCTACGTCTTACAAGTGAATGTAATTTAAGGGTCTTCAATCTTTCTTCGTAAGGAAGATTTCTAATGCTATGTATTAATTTAGTCATTCTACGCTGAATGTTTTCTAACGAATTTATGTCCATTCTGTAATATGGAGACCAGAACTGAGCTGCGTAATCTAGGTGAGGCCTTACTAATGATGTATAAAGCTGTAATATAACCTCTGGACTTCTGTTGCTAACACTTCTTGATATAAATCCCAGTAATCTATTTGCCTTATTACGCACGCTTAGGCATTGCTGTCTTGGTTTAAGGTTGCTGCTTACCATCACCCCCAAGTCCTTCTCGCAATCTGTATGGCTAAGTTCTACGTTATTTAACTTATAAGTGCTTGGGTTATGGACACTCCCGAGCTTAAGAACTTTGCATTTATCTACATTGAACTGCATCTGCCATTTTTCTGACCAGGAATTGAGTTTGTCTAAATCCTCCTGTAGTTCACTGACATCTACGTCTGAATCGATTATCCTACCTATCTTCGTGTCATCAGCGAATTTGCTCATATCACTAGAAATTCCCTCGTCAAGGTCATTTATATATATTATAAACAACAACGGGCCCAAAACCGATCCCTGAGGAACGCCACTTGTTACAGATCCCCACTCCGATTTAACCCCATTTATGCACACCCTCTGCTTCCTATTGGTGAGCCATGACTCGATCCATGACAACACTTTTCCCCCAATGCCATGAGCAGCCACTTTCTTTAATAGTCTCTGATGTGGTACTCTATCAAAAGCCTTACTAAAATCCAAATAAACAATATCGAATTCTTTATCATTATCAACTGCCTCAAAAGCCTTACTGAAAAAGTTAATAAATTAGTTAGGCAGGAACGGCCCCTGGTGAATCCATGTTGAGTATCATTAATCAAATTATGCCTATCGAGATGGATTCTTATGTTATCAGCTATAATCGACTCTAATAATTTGCCCACAATTGAAGTTAGACTTATTGGGCGGTAATTTGATGGTAACGACTTGTCCCCTGCTTTAAAAATAGGAATTACATTAGCCATCTTCCACGTATCAGACACTACACCTGTTTGAAGAGATAGGTTAAAAATGTTAGTTAAGGGTTCACAGAGTTCAATTTTGCATTCCTTAAGAACCCTTGAAAAAAAGCTCATCAGGGCCTGGCGATTTATTTTGCTTCAAACGGTCTATCTGTTTGATAACCATTTCGCTAGTGACTGTGATATTACATAATTTATCTTCTTCAGGCCCACTAAAATACCTAATTCTTGGGATATTATTAGTGTCTTCCTGAGTGAAAACCGAGAGAAAATAATTATTAAAAATAGAGCACATTTCATTCTCTTTGTCAGTAAGATACCCATAATTATTTTTAAGGGGACCTATCTTATCTCTAACTTTTGTTCTATACACCTGGAAAAAACTTTTTGGGTTAGTTTTCGAATCCCTAGCAACTTTAATTTCGTAGTCCCGCTTAGCTTTTCTTATCCCCTTTTTAACGTCCCTCTTAATGTCAATATACTGATTCGTAAGATGACCCTCACCTCTTTTGATACGCCTATAAATTCCTTTCTTCTGCCCTAAAAGATATTTGAGCCTATTATTCATCCATTTTGGGTCATTTCTATTCGATCTAATTTCTTTATATGGGATAAATGTTCTTTGGGCAGCATGTATAGTGTTCAGAAAACTGTCATATTGATAGCTCTCTTCATTACCCCAGTCCACAGATGATAAGTGTTCTCTAAGTCCATTGTAATCTGCTAAGCGAAAATCTGGGACCGTTACTGAGTTATTCCTACTATGAAACTTCCATTCAATGCCAAAGGTAATTGATTTGTGGTCGCTTGCGCCGAGTTCCTCTGTAATTTCTAAATTATTAACAAGGGTTTCCTTGTTTGCCAGAACTAAGTCAAGCAGATTATTTCCCCTTGTAGGTTCTGTCACAAACTGCTTCAAAAAACAATCTTGAACTACTTCTAAGAAATCGTTAGATTCTAAATTCCCAGTCAAAAAATTCCAATCAATTTGACTAAAGTTGAAGTCACCCAGAATAACTACGTTATCGTGCATTGTGGCCTTAACAATTTCCTCCCATAGTAGTCTCCCTTGGTCCCTATCTAAGTTTGGGGGACGGTATATCACACCTAAAATCAATTTTTCATGCCCCTCTGAAAATTCTATCCAGACAGACTCTGTATGTGTTAATTCAGACTTTATACCCATTTTTATACAACAATTTAAATGATCACGGACATAGAGTGCCACCCCACCCCCCTTCCCGATACTTCTGTCTACTTGGAACAATTTAAAACCCTGAATGTGACATTCGGCAGGCAAGTCCCGATTTTCATATTAAACCATGTTTCAGTTATTGCAAAAACATCAATATTACCTGTACTTGCAACTACTCTCAACTCGTCCATCTTATTCCTAGCACTACGACTATTGGTGAAATATACACTTAAAGACCCTCCTTTCTCTTTACCCTTCCTGCTCATTTCTGTTTTCCCTTATACCTATTACTGTCCTTGTCACCTAGTGCCACTGGCTTTCCAATATCCACCTTATTCTGCCTATTACTAGTTCCCTAGAATTTATAACATTACTACACTGGGACTTCACTGTTTTCCCCCCATAACCCATACCACTAACTTTTTCTAGTTTAAAGCCCTAACCGCTCCCTCCACTGCAGTTGCCAGTGCCCCCACCCCAGACCTAGATAAGTGAACCCCATCCCTGGCATACATGTCATTTCTGCCATAGAAGAGGTCCCAGTTGTCAATGAATGTTACTGCATTTTCCTTACAGTATTTGTCCAGCCAGCAATTGACACCAATTGCCCTGGACAACCATTCATTTCCAACTCCTCTCCTTGGCAAAATACCACATATGACAGGGTTCCCACCCTTCTTCCTAATTCTGTCTATTGCTGACCTATAGCTGCTAATCAGCTCCTCACTCCTACGTCTGCCAACATCGTTGCCTCCAGCACTGAGACAGATAATAGGATTGCTCCCATTACCTCTCATGATGTCGTCCAGACGGCTAACAATATCCTTCATCCCAGCCCCAGGATAACACACCCTCTGCCTCCTATTCCTATCCTTAAGACAAAATTCGCTATCCATAAACTTAATCTGACTATCCCCAACTAAAACAATGTTCTTACCTCGACTGGCGGTGTGCATGACGTTCTCGACGGTCTTTGTAGAGATGGTCTTCGCTGGGATGTCTTCACATTCGTCTGATAACAAGGAGAAAGAGTTGCTGGTTTTCACAGCAGTCTCCTGGACCTTCTTCAACTTGTTAAGTAAAAGGACACAATTGCAACTAATGTGACATTTTATTGTGGCAACGTTTCGCTCTCCAGGAGCTTTCTCAAGCCGTTACAAGCGATAAATGGACATAGTTGGTATATATATACTGTCAAGGTGAGGTGAAAACACTAGTGGTGTTAGAAATAGTAGTGATATAAGTAGTATTAGTAGTAGTAGTAGTAGTAGTAGAAGTAATACAATAAGGTAGTACAATCAATATGCACGTGAGTAAAAGGTGATAAAACAAATACTTGGGTAGTATAACAATAGGTTAGACAAATATTTCTGCTGGAGGTTGAAATATAAAAGGCCAGTAAGTGTTCCACATCACGATGTGCTAAACTAACAGGAGAGACTATGTGATGGTAGGGTTTACTGTTTTCAGGAGGATTCTTGCTAAGACTTCAGAGATGGTGAAGCTGCCTTTGTTTTGTTTAATTGTGTTAGAAACAGAGATAAGTGCTGATTCAAGGCATTTTCGACTACGTCCCTTCAGATTCGACTAACATCCATTCGTTGGTCTGATCATCGGCGACATTGTTCCGGGATAATCCTTGCATATACCATTCAAACGTTGAATCTCTCTTCTAGCTTCCGTTAATTCCGCCTTCATTTGGAGATATAGCTGCTCGTAGTCGAGGGAAACCATCATCCAATCTCAGGTAGCTAATAACGGAAGCACAGCAAAGATGGTTCAGTCCACAGAGAGTACACAAGACACGTCTTCACTGAGCTAAGAACAGGTCACCACTGAGCTAAGAACAGGTCACAGGCATAATTTGATTAATGATACTCAACATGGATTCACCAGGGGCCGTTCCTGCCTAACTAATTTATTAACTTTTTTCAGTAAGGCTTTTGAGGCAGTTGATCATGATAAAGAATTCGATATTGTTTATTTGGATTTTAGTAAGGCTTTTGATAGAGTACCACATCAGAGACTGTTAAAGAAAGTGGCTGCTCACGGCATTGGGGGAAAAGTGTTTTCATGGATCGAGTCATGGCTCACCAATAGGAAGCAGAGGGTGTGCATTAATGGGGTTAAATCTGAGTGGGGATCTGTAACAAGTGGCGTTCCACAGGGATCGGTTTTGGGCCCGTTGTTGTTTATAATATATATAAATGACCTTGACGAGGGAATTACTAGTGATATGAGCAAATTCGCTGATGACACGAAGATAGGTAGGATAATCGATTCAGACGTAGATGTCACGGAACTTCAGGAGGATTTAGACAAACTCAATTCCTGGTCAGAAAAATGGCAGATGCAGTTCAATGTAGATAAATGCAAAGTTCTAAAGCTCGGGAATGTTCATAACCCTAGCACCTACCAGCTTAATAATGTTGAACTCAGCCGTACAGAATGCGAAAAGGATTTGGGGGTTATGGTAAGCAGCAACCTCAAACCAAGTCAGCAATGCCTAAGCGTAAAAAATAAAGCAAATAGATTACTGGGATTTATATCAAGAAGTGTAAGAAACAAAAGTCCAGCGGTTATATTACAGCTTTATACATCATTAGTAAGGCCTCACCTAGATTATGCAGCTCAGTTCTGGTCTCCATTTTACAGAATGGATATAAATTCGTTAGAAAACATTCAGCGACGAATGACAAAGTTAATTCATAGCATTAGAAATCTTCCGTATGAAGAAAGATTGAAGCACTTAAATTACATTCACTTGTAAGACGAAGAATGAGGGAGACATGATCGAGGTATATAAGTGGAAGATGGTATTAATAAGGGGGATATAAATAAGGTCTTGAGGATATCTCTCAAGAGAAACCGCAATATGATTCCAAATTGGATAAGTTTAGATTTAGAAAGGATATAGGAAAATATTGGTTTGGAAATAGGGTAGTTGATGAGTGGAACAGTCTGCCTAGTAGGGTCATTGAAGCTATGACCTTGGGTAGTTTCAAATTTAGGTTGGATAAATAAATAAATTCAAGTGTACAGGACGAAGGTGAGGGAAAAGGTAGGACCTCTGAAAATTGGGAATGGACAGCTGACGGATAACGAACTGGAAATGTGTTCTCTATTTAATGACTATTTTGTGTCAGTCTTTACACAAGAAGACGTAAATGAGATTCCAGAAATTAACAATTATTCAGTTCCTGAAGAATTCAAATTAACTAATATTACTGTCACGAGGGATATGGTTATCAAACAGATAGATAAACTGAAGCAAAATAAGTCCCCGGGACCCGACGAGTTGTTTTCCAGGGTACTTAAAGAATGCAAAATGGAACTTAGTCAGCCATTAACGAATGTGTTTAATACGTCCATCCTAACTGGTGTTGTGCCAGAGATGTGGAAGATAGCTAATGTAGTTCCTATATTCAAATCAGGGGATAAGTCCATTCCATCAAATTACCGTCCAATAAGCCTCACGTCTATAGTAGGCAAATTATTAGAATCAATTATAGCTGATATTATCAGAAGTCACCTTGAAGAACATAATTTGATTAATGAATCTCAGCATGGGTTTACGAGAGGTCGTTCCTGCCTGACAAATTTACTGACGTTTTTCAATAAAACATTTGAGGCAGTAGACAGTGATAAAGAATATGATATAGTTTACTTGGATTTCAGTAAGGCCTTCGATAGAGTACCTCACAAGAGACTCTTAAGAAAGGTGGCAGCTCATGGTATAGGAGGTAAAGTTCTAGCATGGATAGAGGCATGGCTTACCAATAGAAAGCAGAGAGTTTCCATTAATGGGGTCAAATCTGAATGGGGATTTGTCACTAGTGGCGTTCCACAAGGATCAGTTTTGGGCCCATTGTTGTTCATAATTTACATTAATGACCTTGATGAAGGAATTGCAAGTGACATGAGTAAATTTGCTGATGATACAAAAATAGGCCGTATAATTCATTCTGAGGAGGATAACAGTGAACTCCAGGAGGATTTAATAAATTAATGTCTTGGTCTGAAAAGTGGCAGATGAAGTTCAATGTGGACAGGTGCCAGTGGTGACCTGTTCTTAGCTCAGTGAAGACGTGTCTAGTGTACTCCCTGTGGACTGAATCAAGATGCCCCCTATTGAGCAACTTTACCAGCAGCTTAAGGAGGAATTGAGGGTAGCGAAGCTTGAGATACGGCGATTGACGGAGGAAAACAAGAGGATTCGTAGTAGTCCTCTGTTGTGAGTCCTCAGGTCAAGAAGGTAACCTGGGCAGTGGCCGGACAGCATGGGACGAAGTTGAAGATCAAGAAGACGAATGGAGAGGTAGTAATGACGAAGAAGAAAGAGACTGCTGTGGAAACTTCGAACTCCTTTTCTGTGCTTCCAGACGAATGTGAGTCGACTACTGGGAACGTCAC
>WNWK01013858.1:40000-53669 GCA_009830355.1 Cherax destructor | reverse complement strand
AGAGGCATTAATTTGTAATGCATGCATGTTATAATTCTCATTCACTAGTACAATTTAAATTCACACTTAAGTTTTCTTATTGAATGTTGTTTGGGACACACGAAATCGTAATAACACAATTCCAGACAAATCTTGGAACAGGTGGGGTTTGAACCATGGCATTCATCTGTAAAAACTTGCATTTGTTGTCACAGTGGTGCCTATGCTAACCTTCCTATGGTGCATAAATATACCTAGTTGGATGAATCTTATTGTAGCCAGCTGGCCCAGTGGCTGACGCATCGGTCTGGAGTTTTACAACTCGCTCGCCGCAAGTTCAATCCCCACCCGTACCATGGTTTGTTAGCAATTGTGTCATTACGTTTCTTGAGTCATTCAAGCCCCATCTGTTCCATGATTTGTCTGGGACAAATACCATTCATGATTGTCAGTGATATTTTACCTTCTCATCTCATCATGTTGTTTCATGATATTTATATTCATCTATATTTGTACTTTAAAAATGTAAATGACCATTGGACATTAAACTTAGTCATAAAGTTTATGATCATCATTTAGTCACATTATTACTATTATATTCAAATGTAAACTCTAAGCCCATAAGGGTCATACAATGCCTGGGAAGTAGGAGGCAATCAGGTTTGATCTGTGGATGAGGAGGGTGGCTCCAGTTCCTTGGATCAAGCACCTTCACCAACATCAAGGGTCCCACTCCCTTGAAGGGCTAGACTCACAACGTAAGGAGAACGGATGGATGTTGATTGGTGTGAAGTTTGATCTTGGTTGAATACAAACTTCTGTATGATATCATCATTGATTCATTGTTGATGACTTAGTGACAATACTAATCTTGTAAAAAATGTGAATGTTAAGAGATTTTCTGAAGTAATTCTCCAGGTGTTCGAGAATGAGTCAGACCATTTCTTTTCAGTGATTACATACAATTAATGATAAAACATTTCTTCTTAATAAGAAAAGAATGCTTCTACAACATTCTTATGTAGGATTACCAAGTAAATTGCAAATCCATAGCTTGATTGTAGTAAGTGTGTGATCATCACAGAGATATTGTTAACATCATCTTAGCATTTGCTGAAGCATCTCAGTAAAGCAAGTGTCATCATTTTGAAACACGAAACAGACTTTAGTTAGACTGATTCAATTTAACGGTGTAAAAAATGAAAAAAACAAGGTGGAGATGCAGGAATGTTAGAGTAAGCTAGGATTATGGGTCTTTCACTGTATCAACATAAGCCATAAGTAAAATAAGAATCTCATAATGTTGTTCTAGTAGCAAATTAAATAAGGAATACTATGGACTGGCCCGGTGGCCATGCAGTTGCTTCTTCATGACTATACTGACTTCACTCTGTGGTGATGTCGGTATAGTCGTGAACTTAGTTGCTAGATCACCTGTTTGCTCCTTACTGCTTACACAGTTAATAAACTTTAAGATATGTTAGTGTATTGAGCGAGGACTCATAAAGCTCCAAGCATGACATCTTACTGTATTAGAGAGATAAACTCGTAACTACGACAATCATGAACACAATAGATAAAGAATAACTAAAGTGTAATGAACACTTGTCAATGCTCACTAATAACCGACATGAAAAGAGAAACTCAGAAGATTAATTGATCTGTGCATTTCAACCCCCTTCTGGGCCCTCTTCAGCGCAGATGAAAGAGGATTCCAGCAGGGGTGAATTTTTTTTTTTTTTCTCTTCAACAAGTCAGCCGTCTCCCACCGAGGCAGGGTGACCCAAAAGAAAGAAAATCCCCAAAGAAAATACTTTCATCATCATTCAACACTTTCACCACACTCATACATAATCACTGTCTTTGCAGAGGCGCTCAGATCGACAGCTGAGAATAGTCCCTCCCAGCTGTCACTATCCCAGACCCCTCCTTTAAAGTGCAGGCATTGTACTTCCCATTTCCAGGACTCAAGTCCAACTAAATCAATTAACTGGTTGCCCTGAATCCCTTCACAAAATGTTACCCTGCTCACACTCCAACAGATCGTCATGTCCCAAAAACCATTCGTCTCCATTCACTCCTATCTAACACGCTGACACATGTTTGCTGGAAGTCCAAGCCCCTAGCCCACAAAACCTCCTTTACCCCCTCCCTCCAACCTTTTCTAGAACGACCCCTACCCCGCCTTCCTTTCCCTACAGATTTATACGCTCTCCAAGTCATTCCACTTTGATCCATTCTCTCTAAATGACCAAACCACCTTAACAACCCCTCTTCAGCCCTCTGACAAATACTTTTAGTAACTCAACACCTTCTCCTAATTTCCATATTCCAAATTTTCTGCATAATATTTACACCACACATTGCCCTTAGACAGGACATCTCCACTGCCTCCAGCCTCCTCGCTGCAGCATTTGCAACCCATGCTTCACACCCATATAAGATTGTTGGTATCACTATACTTTCGTACATTCCCTTCTTTGCCTCCATGGATAACGTTTTTTGTCTCCACAGATACCTCAACGCACCACTCACCGTTTTTTCTTCATCAATTCTATGGTTAACCTCATCCTTCATAAACCCATCCGTGACACGTCAACTCCCAAATATCTGAAAACATTTACTTTTTCCATAATCCCTCTCTATATTGTGATATCCAATTTTTCTTTATTTAAATCGTTTGATACCCTCATCACCTTACTCTTATCTATGTTCACTTTCAACTTTCTACCTTTACACACTCTCCCAAGCTCGTCCACTAACCTTTTCAACTTTTCTTTAGAATAATAACCCTGCCATGCACTTTACCTGGTATACTCAGTAAACGTACTCCCCTATTATTTTTACACTCTTTTATCCCCCTTCCCTTTATATAAAGGAACTATACATGCTCTCTGCCAATCCCTAGGTACCTTCCCCTCTTTCATACATTTATTAAACAAAAATACCAACCACTCCAGCACTATATATCCCCTGCTTTTAACATTTCTGTCATGATCCCATTAGTTCCAGCTGCTTTACCCCCTTTCATTCTACGTAATGCCTCACGCACCTCCCCCACACTCACATCCTGCTCTTCTTCACTCCTAAACGATGTTGTACCTCCCTGGCCAGTACCGCCTCCCTTTTTTCATCAACATTTAAAAGTTCCTCAAAATATTTCCGCCATCTACCCAATACCTCCAGCTCCCCGTCTACTAACTCCCTACTACTCTGTTTTTAACTGACAAATCCATTGTTCCTAGGCTTTCTTACCTTGTTTATCTCACTCCAAAATTGTTCTTGTTTTCAGCAAAATTTCTTGACAGAGCCTCTCCCATTCTTTCATCCGCTCTTCTTTTGTACTCTCTCACCACTCTCTTCACCTTTCTTTTACTCTCCATATACTCTGCTCTTCTATTTGCACTTCTGTTTTGTAAAACCTCTCATAAGCTACCTTTTCTCTTTTATCACACCCTTTACTTCTTCATTCCACCACTCACTCCTCTTCTCCTGCACCCACCCTCCTATAGCCACAAACTTCTGCCCACATTCTAATACTGCATTTTAAAACTATCCCAACTCTCTTCAACCCCACTACTCATACTTGCACTAGCCCACCTTTCTGCTAATAGTTGCTTATATCTCACCTAACTTCCTCCTCCCTTAGTTTATACACTTTCACCTCTCTCTTACTTGCTGTTGCCATTTTCTTTTGTCCCATCTACCTTTTACTCTAACTGTAGCTACAACCAAATAATGATCCGATATATCCGTTGCCCCTCTATAAACATGTACATCCTGAAGCCTACCCATCAACCTTTTATCCACCAATACATAATCCAACAAACTACTTTCCTTACGTGCTATATCATACCTTGTATATTTATTTATCCTCTTTTTCATAAAATATGTATTATTTATTACTAAACCTCTTTCTACACATAGCTCAATTAATGGTTCCCCATTTACATTTACCCCTTTCACCCCAACAATTACTCTCTCACTTGGTTCAAAACTCCCCACACACTCACTCAACATTTCCCAAAATCTCTCTCTCTCCTCTACACTTCTCTCTTCTCCAGGTGCATAAACACTTACTATAACCCACTTTTCACATCCAACCTTTATTTTACTCCACATAATCCTTGAATTTATACATTTATATTCCCTCTTTACCTGCCATAACTGATTATTCAACATTATTGCCACTCCTTCTTTAGCTCTAACTCTATTTGAAACCCCTGACCTAATCCCATTTATTTCTCCCCACTGAAACACTCCTCCATTCGATTCCTGGCGGGTGGAAACATTTCGACGTGTTTCCTTACACTTGTTGTCATGTTCACCTAGCAGCAAATAGGTACCTGGGCTGTTAGTCGACTGGTGTGGGTCGCATCCTGGGGGACAAGATTAAGGACCCCGCTGGAAATATGACAGACAGTCCTCGATGACGCACTGACTTTCTTGGGTTATCCTGGGTGGCTAACCCTCCGGGATTAAAAATCCGAAGAAATCTTATCTTATCTTATCTTACCCCCTTCAGCTTTGTCTCACTTAAAGCCAGGACATCCAGCTTCTTTTCATTCATAACATCTACAATCATCTCTTTTTTATCATTCGCACAACATCCACGCACATTCAAACATCCCACTTTGACGGTTTTCTTCTTTTTCTTTTTAGTAAGCTATACAGGAAAAGGGGTTACTAGCCCATTGTTCCTGGCATTTTAGTTGACTTTTACAGCACGCATGGCTTACGGAGGAAAGATTCTTATTCCACTTCCCCATGGATATGAAAGGAAAAGCAATAAGAACAAGAACTATTAAGATAAAATCAAAGAAAACTCAGATGAGTGTGTATACATAAATGTGTACATGTTTGCGTAGCGTGACCTAAGTGTAAGTAGAAGTAGCAAGACGTTCCTGAAATCTTGCATGTTTATGAGACAGAAAAAAGACACCAGCAATCCTACCATCATGTAAAACAAATACAGGCTTTCGTTTTACACTCACTTAGCAGGACGGTAGTACCTCCCTGGGTGGTTGCTGACTACCAACCTACTACAGTGGACCCCCGAGTATCGTAATTAATCCGTTCCAGGAGCTAGTACTTAACATGAAGTTTTCGAAATTCGAACGATTATTTCCCATAAGAAATAATGTAAATACAATTAATCCGTTCCACAAAAAAATATTCACATACTAAATTAAAAACAATATATATATATATATACATTTACTTACCTTTATTGAAGAGTTGCAGGCATCTGGAAGGTAGAGTTGCTGAAAGGGGCAGGGAGTTAGTGGTTGGAAGAGGAATCCCCCTCCAAAAGGACTTCAGGTGTCAAAGCCCTCTCTGGGGTTACTTCCCTTCTTGGTCTTTTAATGCCACTAGGACCAGCTTGAGAGTCACCAGACCCCTGCCTGGTGAAGTAACTGTCCAGAGTCCTCCGTTTCTGGCGACCCTTCAACACTTTCCTGAAGTGCGACATGGCTCTGTCACTGAAGTGGCTGCACAGAAGGCTCATTTCAGCTTGCTCAGGGTGGTGTCTTTCAACAAATGTCTGCAACTCATTCCACTTTGTACACATCTCCTTAAGCACTGAAGAGGGCACCTCCTTCTGTCTCTCACCCTCCTCCTTTGAAGCAGTAACCTCAGCTGTGGTCTGTTGCTGTTCCAGATGAAGCTCTTGCAGCTCTTCAGTTGTTAGCTCTACCCTGTGGGCCTCCACCAACTCTTCCACATCCTCACCACTCACCTCCAACCCCAGGTTGTTCCCCAATGCCACAATAGAGTCCACAACAGGCACAGGGTCGTCAGGGTCAAGGTCAGGGTCAGCCTCAAATCCTTCAAAATCCCTCTGTTGTACACAACCTGGCCACAATGGTCTCCAAGCAGAGTTCAAAGTCCTGGAAGTCACTCCCTCCCAAGCCTTACCTATAAGGCGTATGCATTCACAATGTTGAAGTGATCTTTCCAGAACTCTCTTAGGGTCAACTCAGTGTCCGAGGTCACTTCAAAGCACTTTTCAAACAGTGCTTTGGTGTACAGTTTCGTGAAGTTGGAAATGACCTGCTGGTCCATGGGCTGGAGGAGAGGAGTGGTGTTAAGAGGCAAGAACTTCACTCTGATGAAATTAAACTTGTCAGACAAACACTCTTGCAAGTTGTGAGGGTGAGCAGGAGCATTGTCCAGTATCAGGAGGCACTTGAGTGGCAATTTCTTTTCCAAGAGGTATTTCTTCACCCATTCCTTGAAAATCTCCGTAGTGACCCATGCCTTGGTGTTAGCCTTCCAATGCACACACAAATTATTCTTGTCAACACTGTGATTCTTGAAGGGTCTGGAATTTTCATAGTGATACACCAGTAAAGACTTCACTTTAAAATCACCACTAGCATTAGAACAAAACATGAGAGTTAGCCTGTCTTTCATAGGCTTGTGTCCTGGCTGTGCCTTTTCCTCCTGAGTAATGTAGGTCCTGTTGGGCATTTTCTTCCAAAACAGGCCTGTTTCATCACAGTTAAACACTTGTTGTGGGAGGAATTGTTCAGCCTCTACGAACCCCTGGAATTCATGCACAAATTTTTCAGCTGCACGTTTGTCTGAGCTGGCTGCCTCACCATGCCTCACAACACTGTGTATGCCACTACGTTTCTTAAACCTGTCAAACCAGCCTTTGCTGGCTTTAAAATCACTTGCCTCACCACTGGTTGCAGGCATTGTCTTGACAAGATCTTCATGCAACTTCCTTGCCTTTTCACAAATTATCGCCATGGAAACACTATCACCCGCTCTCTGTTTTTCATGGATCCACACCAACAACAACTTCTCAACCTCATCCACTGTTTTCGATCTATTTTTCGTTAACATATCAACCCCTTTTGCAACATTAGCTTCCTTGATCTCATTTCTCTTTGCCAGGATAGAGCCGATAGTAGAAGGGGTTTTGTTGTACATCCTGGCAAGATCACTCAGACGTACGCCACTCTCATATTTTTCTATAATCTCTTTCTTCAGTTCGATGGTGTTCCTCACTTTCTTTACCACAGGGTGCCACTAGGAAGCTTCTTTGGACCCATGGTGACTTATTTCACAGTGACAATCACTAAAGCACCAAAAAAACACCAAATGTAGTGTGAATGTTTGAAAGAGCACGCTAGGTAATGTTCTCTCAATGGTAAACAACGCTTCACTGGCGGCGTCCTGCGTCCCGCGCAGGCGCGGAGCAGGCGGACAGGTCTAATACGTTACGAAACACAAGCGGTTTTACGATTCTCGAAGTCGTAAAAAGCTTACGAAACACGATGTTTACGAAGTAAGAACCTTTCGAAACTCGGGGGTCCACTGTACAGTGGTACCTCGAGTTACGATATTTTTTCGTTCGAGAATGCTGTTCAAGTGCCATTACCAAACGAATTTATCCCCATAAGGAATAATGTAAAATAGACTAGTCCTTTTACACCCCCAAAAATATACTTACAAAAACATTTAAAAAAATAAACTTACATAAAAGGGCGATTTTGGGGACCATCGTAACTCGAGGTACCACTGTACCTATAAATATACAGATCAATTAATCTTCCGAGATGTTTTGTATTTACTACTAATTACAGTAGTCCCTCTGTATCCGCGGGGGATATGTTCCAAGACCTACTGTGGATACCTGAAACCACAGATACTAGAGAACCCAATACGTATATATAAGTCGTTTTTCATTTACATACATACCTACGATTAAGTTTAAATGATAAATTATGCACAATAAGTGGAGAATTAGCACTTTTTCACTGATGGGAAGCACTTTACAGGTTCTCTTAGGCTTTGAAGAACTGTCTTCATCGCTTTTTTGTGCTTTGGTATCATTATTAAGCAAAATTAAGGCTTATTTTCAGGCCATGGATAACTGAAACCGTGAAAACCAATACCATGGATACAGGGGTTCTGCTGTGTATAAAAATTTATGCATGCAAACCCACAACCAGTTCAAGGGGATTTCTAATAAGAGGCATCAACTCTTAAATTCCACGAATTGAAGCTTATTTTAACCCTTTGACTGTTTCGGTCGTATATATAAGTCTTACGAGCCACTGTTTCGGACGTATTAATATGCATAAATTCTAGTGGCCTCAAATCAGGTGGAAGAAAGCTGGTAGGCCCACATGTGAGAGAATGGGTCTGTGTGGTCAGTGTGCGCAGTATAAAAAAAATCGGGCAGCCAGTGGTGCATTGTGGGAAAGCCATTTCAGTAGTCCATGTTCAGCATGCCTAGCGGTAAGAAATACCTAACTCCCCGGTGAATCTGGGACTCTTCTCTTCCTCAGTGATAGCTCTAACACAGATGGAAGTGTCTCTGAAGATGAATTTCATGGTTTTGAGGAGTTTGTGACCGGAAGCAATGCCCAGGATACCAGAAGGAAGGAAGAGATGAGAGGAAGGAAGGAAAGAAGAGATGAGAAGGAAGGAAGGAAAGAAGAGATGAGAAGGAAGGAAGGAAAGAAGAGATGAGAAGGAAGGAAGGAAAGAAGAGATGAGAAGGAAGGAAGGAAAGAAGAGATGAAAGGAAGGAAGGAAAGAAGAGATGAAAGGAAGGAAAAAAGAGATGAGAGGAAGGAAGGAAAAAAGAAAGAAAAGAAGGAGAGATGAGAGGAAAGAAGGAACAAAAGA
This sequence comes from Cherax destructor, assembly GCA_009830355.1. NCBI lineage: Eukaryota > Metazoa > Arthropoda > Malacostraca > Decapoda > Parastacidae > Cherax > Cherax destructor. Next base: position 45,041 of record WNWK01013858.1, on the reverse strand, counting down.
AGTAAGAAAGGAAGGAATGAAGGAAGAAAGGAAGGCAGGAAGGAAGAGATGAGAGGAAGGAAGGAAGGAAATAAGTAAGAAAGGAAGGAAGCTAGGAAAGAGGTTGTGGGGAAGAATACATGGGTCCCCTTTTGTGTTGACAGGTTGACAGCAGTGAGGGTGGTGAGTAATGGTATAATATGTCATTTTGACAGCTGCCTTACCTTGACTCGGCAAATTTAGATGTCCACACACACACACACAGCTTCAAGTGCTAAAGGAAGTTGATGGAAAGTGTCCAGTCATTATATATGTGTATATATATTACATATAGAACAATAGTAATAAACAATTTTTGCATTGTTGGTTTGTGTAAACAAGTTCTGTAAACAATATAATGATAATAATGTTTGTGCAGTTATTGTATTGCATACAACGAGTGTATATATGTACACAGCACCTTACTTTGGTCTCACAGGCCACATAAGTTACTTGGAAAAAAAAATATTGGAAAATACAAGAAACCTTCGAATGGGAGTAAATATGAGTGTACCGGTGAGCGGCATATGCCGCTGTTGCCATCCGCGGCTCATTTTCTGCCAACTTTACGCCTCCATATCTCAGTAAGTATTGATTGCAAAAAAAAAAAAATTAGGATAAAAACAATCAGAAAAATTATCTTAACATTTTGATAAGAAAAAATAATTTTTTTTTTTCGAATATTTTGCGACAACAGGAGAGCACTCAGGATTAGGGGTTGCGACAGTCAAAGGGTTAATAAATCTGGTGACTCTCCATTAAGTTGCTTGATATGATCTGGATTATTTTTTTAATTCCAGTGTGTTTGTATGAGTCTCTCTTTAGCAGACAGTGTAGAAGATACATGGGAGTGAGCCTGTTTTTCATAAAAATGAAGAATTATAATATGCAGGGAAGACCAAGAGAATGCAGAATACATTCTGAGTGTGGGGGAGGGTATCTTCTGTAACACTAATGAAGCTGAAGCTTCAGGGCCCCTAATCCTTCAGGGGCCCCAGAAGCAACTTTAGTTCACCTTGCTTAAAAATTTTTGGTCTGCTGTATAAGAAGGGGTTGCAAAGGGGCCCCCATAACAGTTCAAGCTTCAGGGCCCCAAAAATGTAGGTCCACCACTGAAATGAGTGAAACTTATTTAGAAAATTCTCAGAATGTGATGCCAGCTGTGAATGACCCGCATGCATTTAGTGCTTTATTTGAATATAATAATAAAAATTATACCAATAATAATCCATATGATTAAAATTTAAATATAAAAATACAATGCATAGAAAAGAGAGACATTATTTATGGTTTAACGTTCATGATTTTTTAATAAATTATTATAATCATAGGTGAGCACTAAACCTGTAGGGATCATGCAACACCAGGGGAAATAGGAAGTAAACAGGTTTGATCCAAGGAAGAGGGTGGCTCCAAATCTCTGGATCAAGGGCCATTTACTGGCATCAGAGTAACTCCACTTAATGGCAGAACCTGTGAGACTAGGTTTGGTGTGGGGGCCAACCAAAATTTAACTGATTTTTGCAGATCAATCTTTTTATAAACATTGCAGAAGAGGTAACATAGAGTGCAAAACAAGATAAAGTACAAAAGTATATGAATGAATTTGTGCAATATGGTTAATTTTTTTTTTTAATGCACCGGCCATGTCCCACCGAGGCAGAGTGACCTAAAAAAAAAACGAAAGTTTTTTCTTTTACATTTAGTAATATTTTTTTTTGTTTATTAACACATCGGTCGATTCCCACCAAGGCAGGGTGGCCTGAAATAGAAAAACTTTCATCATCATTCACTCCATCACTGTCTTGCCAGAGGGGTGCTTTACACTACAGTTATAAAACTGCAACATTAACACCCCTCCTTCAGAGTGCAGACACTATACTTCCCATCTCCAGGACTCAAGTCCGGCCTGCCGGTTTCCCTGAATCCCTTCATAAATGTTACTTTGCTCACACTCCAACAGCACGTCAAGTATTAAAAACCATTTGTCTCCATTCACTCCTATCAAATACGCTCAAACATGCTTGCTGGAAGTCCAAGCCCCTCGCACACAATGGTTAAATATACTCACAAACTCTCAATAACACCATTGCAAACAAACCACAGAACAGATGGGGGTTGAACCCATGGCAATTTTTAGGACTTTGCTTGCCATGGGTTCAATCCCCACCCGTTCCATGGGTTGGTTCAATATGTACGTTCAGGCAAGGTGATGACAAGCAAAAAGTGATGGGAAAATAAAGTGCTTGATGTGTTTCTCAGCTCCAGAGTAAAACATGTATGATTGAATGTACCATTAAGGAACAAAAAGGCACAGTACCGTGACTGGAACAATGCACAAACAACCCAAGTCGGTCCAAGTTGGTTCAAACGTTGTCATAAGCTCCTCTCTTCTATGTGTGGGTTATTTGTGTATTGGAATGTACCACTGTAATGGGCAGTAAAGAATTAGAAGAATGGGAAAAAATTATATACACACACACACACACACATATATATATATATATATATATATATATATATATATTTACTTTCGTTTTTCCTTTTGGGCCACCCTGCCTCAGTGGGAAACGGCCGACGTGTTGAAAGAAAGAAAGATATATATATTATTTTTTTTTTTCAACAAGTCGGCCGTCTCCCACCGAGGCAGGGTGACCCAAAAAGAAAGAAAATCCCCAAAAAGAAAATACTTTCATCATCATTCAACACTTTCACCACACCCATACATAATCACTGTCTTTGCAGAGGAGCTCAGATACGACAGCTGAGAATAGTCCCTCCCAGCTGTCACTATCCCAGACCCCTCCTTTAAAGTGCAGGCATTGTACTTCCCATTTCCAGGACTCAAGTCCAACTAAATCAATTAACTGGTTTTCCTGAATCCCTTCACAAAATGTTACTCTGCTCACACTCCAACAGATCGTCATGTCCCAAAAACCATTCGTCTCCATTCACTCCTATCTAACACGCTCACACATGCTTGCTGGAAGTCCAAGCCCCTCGCCCACAAAACCTCCTTTACCCCTTCACTCCAACCTTTTCTAGGACGACCCCTACCCCGCCTTCCTTCCCCTACAGATTTATACGCTCTCCAAGTCATTCTACTTTGATCCATTCTCTCTAAATGACCAAACCACCTCAACAACCCCTCTTCAGCCCTCTGACAAATACTTTTAGTAACTCCACACCTTCTCCTAATTTCCACATTCCGAATTTTCTGCATAATATTTACACCACACATTGCCCTTACACAGGACATCTCCACTGCCTCCAGCCTCCTCCTCGCTGCAGCATTTGCAACCCATGCTTCACACCCATATAAGAGTGTTGGTACCACTATACTTTCGTACATTCCCTTCTTTGCCTCCATGGATAACGTTTTTGTCTCCACAGATACCTCAATGCACCACTCACCTTTTTCTTCATCAATTCTATGGTTAACCTCATTTTCATATACCCATCCGCTGACACGTCAACTCCCAAATATCTGAAAACATTTACTTCTTCCATAATCCCTCTCTCCAATGTGATATCCAATTTTTCTTTATTTAAATCGTTTGATACCCTCATCACCTTACTCTTATCTATGTTCACTTTTAACTTTCTACCTTTACACACACTCCCAAACTCGTCCACTAACCTTTGCAACTTTTCTTTAGAATCTCCCATAAGCACAGTATCATCAGCAAAAAGTAACTGTGTCAACTCCCATTTGCATTTAATTCTCCATAATTTTATCCCACCCCTCTCCCCAACACCCTAGCATTTACTTCTTTTACAACCCCATCTATAAATATATTAAACAACCATGGTGACATTACACATCCCTGTCTAAGACCTACTTTTACCGGGAAGTAATCTCCCTCTCTCCTACACACCCTAACCTGAGCCTCACTATCCTCATAAAAACTCTTTACAGCCTTCAGTAACTTACTACCTATTCCATACACTTGCAACATTTGCCACATTGCTCCCCTATCCACTCTATCATATGCCTTTTCTAAATCCATAAATGAAATAAAAACTTCTCTACCTTTATCTAAATACTGTTCACATATATGCTTCACTGTAAACACTTGATCTACACATCCCCTACCCACTCTAAAGCCTCCTTGCTCATCTGCAATCCTACTCTCTGTCTTACCTCTAATTCTTTCAATAATAACCCTGCCATACACTTTACCTGGTATACTCAGTAAACTTATTCCCCTATAATTTTACACTCTTTTATCCCCTTCCCTTTATATAAAGGAACTATACATGCTCTCTGCCAATCCCTAGGTACCTTCCCTCTTTCATACATTTATTAAACAAAAATACCAACCACTCCAGCACTATATCCCCCTGCTTTTAACATTTCTGTCATGATCCCGTCAGTTCCAGCTGCTTTACCCCCTTTCATTCTACGTAATGCCTCACGCACCTCCCCACACTCACATCCTGCTCTTCTTCACTCCTAACGATGTTGTACCTCCTTGCCCAGTACATGAAATACCGCCTCCCTTTTTCATCGACATTTAAAAGTTCCTCAAAATCTTCCCGCCATCTACCCAATACCTCCAGCTCCCCATCTACTAACTCCCCTACTCTGTTTTTAACTGACAAATCCATTTGTTCCCTAGGCTTTCTTACCTTGTTTATCTCACTCAAAAATTTTTTCTTGTTTTCAGCAAAATTTCTTGACAGAGCCTCTCCCATTCTTTCATCCTTTCATCTTTTGCACTCTCTCACCACTCTCTTCACCTTTCTTTTACTCTCTATATACTCTGCTCTTCTATTAACACTTCTGTTTTGTAAAAACCTCTCATAAGCTACCTTTTTCTCTTTTATCACACCCTTTACTTCTTCATTCCACCACTCACTCCTCTTTCCTCCTGCACCCACCCTCCTATAGCCACAAACTTCTGCCCCACATTCTAATACTGCATTTTTAAAACTATCCCATATACAGTGGTACCTCGAGTTACGATATTTTTTCGTTCGAGAATGCTGTTCAAGTGCCATTACCAAACAAATTTATCCC
>WNWK01013858.1:0-37500 GCA_009830355.1 Cherax destructor | reverse complement strand
TTTGGGGGGATCTTAAAAATAATCTAAAGCACCCTAAATAAATTAGCCATTACAGTGGTCCCTTGGGGTTACAGTGTCTCGAGTTACGATAATTTTGAGTTACGAGTTACTCTCTTTTGCAATGAAAAATTTAAGATGCGATGTACATACGATGGTCAACACACATTGGCAGACCTCAGCCCAGGGATGATAGAGGATGGTGAAAAGATCCTAAATGAAATGATAGTTGATGGTGTGCTGGAGGTGGGAGTGAGGGAAGGGGTGAAGTAAGGGAGGGGGAATGGGGTTGTGCATGCAGAGGGGGTGGGAGAGGGGGAGATGATGTGTACCACACATGGGCAGTAGGGGATTGTGACACAGTATAAATATTAAGTCTACAATTCTTTGCCTGCCTGCATGACAAAGCTCCTGGAGAGCAAAATGTTGCCACATTATAATGTCACATTAGTTGCATCTGTGTCCATATACCTAACACCATGTATTTTGCAGTTTGAGGTACAATAGGTCTTCTAGCATGGATTAATATCTTAACTCAAGGGACCACTATACTACAGTGGACCCCCAGATTTCATACTGCTCCCAACTCGAACAATTTTGTAAGTGTATTTTTGGGGGTCTGAAACGACTAATCTAATTTACATTCGTCCTTATGGGAACAAATTCGTATGGTAACGGCACTCGAACGGCAATTCTGGAAAGAATTATCAACGAAAACCGAGGGTCCACTGTATATACATTTATGTAAAGTCATTTTTAGAAAAAATAAAATACAGTGGTACCTCGGTTAACGATATTTTTTCGTTCCAGAATGCTGTTCAAGTGCCATTACCAAATGAATTTATCCCCATAAGGAATAATGTAAAATAGACTAGTCCTTTTAGACCCCCAAAAATACACTTACAAAAGCATTTAAAAAAATAAACTTACATAAAAGGGCGAGTTTGGGGACCATCGTAAACCGAGGTACCACTGTACTTGTTATAGTAAATTATTTTTGAATAATAACTGATAGTAAATTAATTTCTATTTAACTGTTCTGCATTGGTCATATCTCAGTTATTAGCACACACATTATTATATTCATGTGAAAGTGCTAAACCTGTACGGTCATACAGCATGTGGGAAGTGGGAGTCAATCAAATCTGATCCAGGGAGGGGAAGGGTAGCTCCGGTTCCTGGGATCAAGGCACTCCCTCCCCTTGAAAAACAGACATATAATGTTGCTCAGTAGCAAAGATAATATTGATTGGTTTTTAACTGGATTATTCTTTTGTTAATTTATTTCATTTAAATGTAGTAGAAGGAATACCTAGGACTTATAACTGCATTGTGAGCAATTCTGTTATTCATCAAGATAGTCTTACTTCTTATTCCAGTGGGGTCCTTGAAGCCTCTTGCCCAGTATGCAACCTGTCACACCAGTCAACTAATGCCCAGATATATACATACTGCTTAATGGTGGCAGCAGGTGTGAGCAACTATGTCCAACATTTCCCAAGACAAGTGGAAATGTTGAAGATGTTTCCTTACACCTGCTGGGGCAGCAGTAACTAGGTACCTGGGTGGTAGTATCTTACACCTGCTGTCACTCTTCACCTAGCAGTAACTAGGTACCTGGGTGGTTAGTATCTTACACCTGCTGTCACTTTTCACCTAGTAGTAAGTAGGTACCTGGGTGGTAGTATCTTACACCTGCTGTCATTCACCTAGCAATAAGTAGGTACCTGGGTAGTAGTATCTTGCACCTGCTGTCACTTCACCTAGCAGTAAGTAGGTACCTGGGTAGTAGTCGGCTAGTGTGGGTTGCATCCTGGAGGAAGATGATCAAAGAATCCCCATTGGAAATATGCTGAGCCAGACAGTCTGATGACATGGCTTGATTGGGTCATCCTGGGTTACTAACCCTCAGGATTAATAATCCCAACAAAAGCTTCTCAACTGGTCAGTTTTGTCTCGAACCACTGAACCTTAACACTGTGTGTGTTGTTTTGACACAGCGGCCGTCTCCTGCCAAGACAGTTTGACCTGAAAAAAGAAGAAATGCTTTGATAAAGTTCTTTTTTTTTTATTAACACATCGCCCATCTCCCACCAAGGCAGGGTGGCCCGAAAAAGAATAACTTTCATCTTAATTCACTCCATCACTCACTTGCCAGAGGCTCGCTTACACTACAGTTATAAATCTGCAACATTAACACCCCTCCTTTTTATATTTACTAAGTGTATGAGTAAATATTTATCACAATGGGAGAAATCAGATGAATGTATAATTTTTCATCTGATGCCTAACTAGATAAACTGTATATCATTATAACTTATTATTATTATTATGTACAGTGGTACCTCTACTTACAAGCAGCTCCCAACTCGAACAATTATATAAGTGTATTTTTGTAGGTGCTTTTGTAAGTGTATTTTTGGGGGTCTGAAATGGATTAACCTAATTTTCATTATTTCTTATGGGAAAAAATTCCTTCAGTATCGGCACTTGAATAGCCGACTGAAACGAATTTTGCTCGTAAGTAGAGGTACCACTGTATTATTATTATTATTATGTATTATTACTATGTACAGTATTATTATTATTATTATTTTATGTGAGAAAGTGCCAAACCCATAATGATTATATTGGCTAGGAAATGGGGAGGTAATTGGGTATGATCAAAGGAAGGGAAGGGTAGTACCAAATTTGCCAGATAAAGATGTCTTGACTGGCAGTAAGGCAAGACCCTTCATCGTTGAAGGTACATTCATGAATAACTCAGTCAGACATTGTGAAGTACATACTGTCCCCTCAAGGAAGGTTCCTTGATGATGATAAGGGGGATCTTGATCCAAGGAATTGGACTTGTACTTCCCCTGGGTCAAATCTGATTGCCTCCCATTTCCCAAGTGCCGTCTGGAACTACGGATTTAGCGCTTTCTCCTAAATATAATAATATTAAGATGGACGGAAGACTCGAACTGTGGTCTCCAAATCAGGGTTCGTAATAATAAAAGAATGTGAAGCCCTGTACTGAGTTGACATGCACAATTGTATAATCAAAAAAATATTTATTACTTTCGAAAAACAAATGTTAAGTTTAATTTGATGTACAGTCAGCTCTGTGAAGCCCTGTACTGAGTTGACATGCACAATTGTATAATCAAAAAAATATTTATTACTTTCGAAAAACAAATGTTAAGTTTAATTTGATGTACAGTCAGCTCTTTAAAGCTCCTCAATATATGCAATTTTTAATAAATGCATGGATAGACCTTCATAGTAGGTGCTAATAATTCTCAATGTATTTTTTCAATTATCTTTGTAAAAAAAAAATTACAGTATATGGAGGAGCTTTATAAAAAGCTTATGTGCACAGTACAGTGATCTGTTAACAGGGTACAGTACAGTGATCTGTTAACAGGGTACAGTACTGTATAGTGTACTGTTAACAGGATACAGTACTGTATAATGTACTGTTAACAGGATACAGTACTGTATAATGTATTAACAGGATACAGTACTGTATAATGTACTGTTAACAGGATACAGTACTGTATAATGTACTGTTAACAGGATACAGTACTGTATAATGTACTGTTAACAGGATACAGTACTGTATAATGTACTGTTAACAGGATACAGTACTGTATAATGTACTGTTAACAGGATACAGTACTGTATAATGTACTGTTAACAGTACATTGTACTGTTAACAGGATACAGTGCTGTATAATGTACTGTTAACAGGATACAGTACTATATAATGTACTGTTAACAGGGTACAGTACTGTATATTGTACTGTTAACAGGGTACAGTACTGTATAATGTACTGTTAACAGGATACAGTACTGTATAATGTACAGTTAACAGGATACAGTACTGTATAATGTACTGTTAACAGGGTACAGTACTGTATTATGTACTGTTAACAGGGTACAGTACTGTATTATGTACTGTTAACGGTACAGTACTGTATAATGTACTGTTAACAGGGTACAGTACTGTATAATGTACTGTTAACAGGGTACAGTACTGTATAATGTACTGTTAACAGGGTACAGTACTGTATAATGTACTGTTAACAGGGTACAGTACTGTATAATGTACTGTTAGAGGGTACAGTACTGTATAATGTACTGTTAGAGGGTACAGTACTGTATAATGTACTGTTAACAGGGTACAGTACTGTATAATGTACTGTATCCTGTACTGTTAACAGGATACAGTACTGTATCCTGTACTGTTAACAGGATACAGTACTGTATAATGTACTGTTAACAGGATACAGTACTGTATAATGTACTGTTAACAGGATACAGTACTGTATAATGTACTGTTAACAGGATACAGTACTGTATAATGTACTGTTAACAGGGTACAGTACTGTATAATGTACCTGTAGACCACAAGTCTCAGTATCTATTACTAAAATAAGTTTCAAGTTCAACCTATTTACTTAAAAGTAATATATATTTTTACCTAAATACGAGAGACAAACAAATTAAAATTTCACAGTTTGTTGTTAATCTCCAGTGATAACCCTAACACTACCAGTCATGTGTTGTTAGTCTCCTGTGATAACCATCACACTACCAGTCATGTGTTGTTAGTCTCCAGTGATAACCATCACACTACCAGTCATGTGTTGTTAGTCTCCAGTGATAACCATCACACTACCAGTCATGTGTTGTTAGTCTCCAGTGATAACCATCACACTACCAGTCATGTGTTGTTAGTCTCCAGTGATAACCATCACACTACCAGTCATGTGTTGTTAGTCTCCAGTGATAACCATCACACTTCCAATCATGTGTTGTTAGTCTCCAGTGATAACCCTGACACTACCAGTCATGACACAAACAGCTCACCCAGAAAATGCATTTATTATTACAGTATGTATACAGCTAGGTCTTGATTTATGCAAATAGTGAATCACATGAAGTGGCCGCATTATTAAAATTCTCACTTCGAATTATAGTAGACCGTCGTTTAACACAGTACAGTCATCCCTTGGTTTTCGATTTTAATCCGTTCCAGATGGATCAGCTAAAACCAAAATCGGCGAAAACCAAAAGTATTTTCCCTATAAGAAATAATGGAAATTCAATTAATCCGTTCCAGAAACCCAGAAGTTTGGAAAAAAAAAATTGGGGGGCTTTAAAGATAGATTTACATGTACAAATGAATGAACTCTATGTGGCACTTACCTTTATTGAAGACTGATGTTGCTGGATGGAAGAGAGGGAGGAGGGAAGGGGAATCCCCCTCCATAAGGACTCTAGGTACCAAGTCCTCATCTGGGATCAATTCCCTTCTTTGTCTTTTAATCCCGCTAGGACCAGCTTGAGAGTCACTGCACACCTGTGGCACTAAATATCTGTCCAGAGAGCTCTGTGTCTGGCGGCTCTTTAAAATGTCCCTAAAATGGGACATGGCATTGTCATTGTAAAAGTAGCCAGCACGGATTGCAACATCTTTCTCAGGGTGATGTTCCTCCACAAATGAATGCACCCTACTCCACATTGCACAAATCTCCTTAATCTCTGAAGAAGGCATCTTACATCTCTCTTCCTCCACTGAAGCAATTTCCTGAGTTGTGGTTTGATGTTGTTGCAGCTCAAGCTCTTGCAGCTCTTCAGTGGTTAGATCTTCATTGTGGTCCTCCACCAACTCTTCCACATCCTCTCCACTCACATCCAACCCCATGCAATTCCCCAATGCCACAATACTTTCTACAACTTCCATAGGCTCCTCAGGGTCAGCCCCAAACCCTTCAGAATCCCTCTCTGGGACACAATCTGGCCACAACTTTCTCCAAGCAGAGTTCATCGTCCTGGAAGTCACTCCCTGCCAAGCTTCATCTATAAGGCCTATGCAATGGAAGACATTGAAGTGATCCTTCCAGAACTCTCTTAGGGTAAATGCAGAGTCATTGGTCATATCAAAACACCTTTGAAACATTGCTTTGGTGTACAGTTTTTTGAAGTTTGCAATGACCTGCTGGTCCATGGGCTGGATGAGAGGAGTGGTGTTAGGAGGCAAGAACTTCACTGTTACAAATTTGAAATTCTTAGACATTTGGTCTTCCAAGTCTCGAGGATGAGCAGGAGCATTGTCCATTACCAGGAGGCACTTAAGTGGCAATTTATTGTCCAATAGATATTTCTTCACACTGGGGCCAAACACTTGCTTAAACCATTCCAGGAAAATTTCCCTAGTGACCCATAACTTAGCATTAGACTCCCAAAAAACACACAATTTACTCTTGTCAACAGTGTATTTCTTGAACACTGGGATTTTCTGAGTGATACACCAGTAAAGGCTTCACTTTGAAATCCCCACTAGCGTAACCACACAACATTAGAGTTAGCCTGTCTTTCATAGGCTTGTGTCCTGGCATTGCCTTTTCCTCCTGCGTGATGTAGGTCCTCCTTGGCATTTTCTTCCAAAAGAGGCCTGTTTCATCACAATTAAACACTTGTTGGGGTTGGAATTCTTCTGCCTCTGCATATTCTTTAAAGTCACGCACAAATTTTTCAGCCCCGTGTTTATCTGAACTGGCACCCTCACCATGCCTTACAACACTGTGTATGCCACTTCGCTTCTTGAAGTTTTCGAACCAGCCTTTGCTGGCCTTAAATTCATCAACATCAACACTGGTTTCAGTCATTTTCTTGACAAGATCGGCATGCAACTGTCTTGCTTTTTCACATATGATGGATTGCACAACACTTCACCCGCTAGCAGTTTTTGGTTTATCCACACCAATAACAATTTATCTATATTTTCAATTGTTTGTGATCTCTGTTTCGTTATCGTATTCACCCCTTTCACAACATTAGCTTCCGTGATTTCTTTTCTCTTCGCCACAATGGATCTGATGGTTGATGGGTTTTTCTTGTATATCCTGGCGAGCTCGGCAATGCGTACACCACTATCATATTTTTCTATTACAGTGGACCCTTGAAAATCGTCCATAATCTGTTCCTGATAGTCCGCCTATTTTCAAAATGGACGATTTTCAAAACCATTTTCCCCATAAGAAATAATGTAAATCAAATTAATCCGAATGCGTGGGTGGCAGTCACTCGCTGGTAAACAATGGCACACTAACGCTTAATGTGGTGTTTATGTGCCCAGGCGGCTGGTAGGCCACGCGGACGCGTTTCAGACGACTGCCTATTTTTAAGCCAACGGACGAATATCAAGCCAATATTTTGCCGAAAAAAGTGGCCTATTTTCAAATTTGCCTATATTCAAGGGAGCCTATTTTCGAGGGTCCACTGTATTTCTTTCTTCATTTCTACGGTGTTCCTCACTTTCTTTACCAAAGAACTGGCACTAGGAGCTTTCTTTGGGCCCATGGTAGCTTATTTAGTAGTCACACACAATAATCAAGGGCCAAAAACAATGAATTTTTTATAAATGTTTTGTATGAACTCCTGGGGTGATGTTCACTCAAGCATAAACAATGCTAGACTGCGTGACAATATGCGTGGGAGGTGTGTGGGTGGCGGGCCTTTGTATGTGCGCAGCACTGGTGGACAGGTTGAGTACCATCGGCGAAAACTGAGACAATCGGTGAAAACAGACAATTTTTCCACGAAAAAAGTGAGCGAAAACCAAAATCAGCGAAAACTGGGACAATCGAAAACCAAGGGATGACTGTAGTTACATTCCTGAAAATGCCATGGTAGTTAAAACCATGTTAGACAAACTGAAGAACTTATAGGAAAAATAGGGCTACGTTCCTGGGAGCCCCCAAAATGCCAAACAACTTTTTTTTTTAGACCAACAGATCTTACAAAAATAAAAGCGAATATGTAATTGTAGTTCATTGTCGTGATGTATTATGTTGTTTTTACTGCTTAAGATTACAAATGCAACAAATAATAGTATTTCTTACCTTAAATTGTGGGTGCTGGTGTTTGTGGATGATTGTGGAGAGTGGAGAGTTATGCTGTGGCCCTACTGGGCTGAGGTGGATGGTAGAGATTCTGGTACTGAAGTCGATGGTTGTACTGGAGTGTGCATAAATTCTGTAATGGATTTCTGTTCTATTTTACCCCACAGTACATTATACAACTGACGGTAAGGCATCAGCTGCTCTAGACACCGTTTCAGGGTCCTCTTCAGTGAAAAAGTAACTCTAAGTCAGTCAGTAAATCAGTCAAGTCAGTAAGTCAATCAGTCAGTAAGTCAATCAGTCAGTAAGTCAATCAGTCAGTAAGTAAATCAGTCAGTAAGTCAATCAGTCAGTAAGTCAGTCAGTCAGTAAGTCAATCAGTCATCACACAAACTCATACAGTGGACCCTCGCTATTCGAACACTCCAAAACTCGCCCTTTTATGCAAGTTTATTATTGTAAGTGCTTTTATAAGTGTATTTTTGTGTGTCTGAAATGGGCTAATCTAATTTACATCATTCCGTATGGGAATAAATTTGTTTGGTAACAGCACTTGAACAGCATTCTGGAATGAGAATGAGTTTTGGAGTGTTCGAATATCGAGGGTCCACTATATTTACCTCATTCTTTTTATGCGCACAAAGTGATGCTTCATTACGGCCACAGGCTGTCTCTTGTCTAATATCTCTATTTTTTCATTAATTCTAAGACTTAAACACTTAAACCTTTTCTTGGCCACTTTCAGCAACACTTGTATGCCTACTGGGTGCCATGATTGCTTGGCAGATTTAAGATATGGCAATTAAAAGATCTAAACTCAATCCACAAACAAAAATAAACACAGGTAGCTCCTAGCAGGCGTCCTACACACATATGAACCGGCTGGGATAAGGGTGGCGGAGGTTGGTGGTAGGTCTCCCCTGTTGACTCGGTGATCTAATCCACAGCTAAGCAGGGTGTATCCCGCAGGCGACACTCACTCCAAATTTTTTCCTCTCCCGTAAACTGAACCGTGTTAAGTTAATTTTATGAAGTGTTATACAAAAATATGCCGCAATTCTTCAATAGTGCTATAACCAAAACGTGCCACACAAAACCGTGTTAAATGACTGTCTACTGTATGTACATACAGTATATGTAATTTTTGCACACAATTTGAAGAGTTTGGGGAGGGGGATAGTATTAATTTTGCACTAAATAAAAATTCACGGTATTTGAGCTCACATTAAAGACCTGGGTGTATTCACAAGAAATGCTAAGTCTGTAAGAGTCATGCACTGCCTGTGGAGATATTCAAGTCAAAGATTTATTTCCACATGATACAGTGTTTGTACAGAAATGGATGACATTTGGTTGTGCATGCAGAATGCCCATGGTTATGCAGAGCATTTTGGGCAAGCTTAAGCCTAACTTAAGACTACAGTGGTTTCATCTAATAAAGGGGATGGTGTTCTAATTCTTTGAATCAAGATCTTTTAATGGTTGAAAATGCTTATTGTTCTTAGCACAGCAGCAACACTGGAGGCTTACACTTGACTCCTTATCCTCACTCATTTAAAAGTTAGAGATCTGAACTGACTCACGAAATCGTAATGATACGATTGCAAACAAACCACAGAACGGGTGGCTTACGCACTGGCCTGAAGTTTTACGACTCGCTTGCCATGGGTTTAAACCCCATCCATTTCATGGGTTGTTTAGAGATCTGAAAGTTTAGTAACTTTTTTTAAATGAACATCTCTGCAGTTTGTATATTTTTTCCTTGTTTTTTTCATGGCAAGAGCTGTACACTGACTTCTGATGAGGACCCCATTTGTTGACGTGCTTCTCATGTGATGTAAACACCAAGGTATTGTATTGTTAAGACGTGATGGGCAGAGACCCAGCACAGGAGATCCCAAACTTACAAATGGTTCAAGTTACACACATCCTCAGTTACAAACAAGCTAAGTTGTGTGAAACATAATTATAACTGATAATATATGTGAATACCAACAAATTTTAAAAAATAAGACACTAATTCAGTATCAAAATTTTTTAAATGATAATGGTTTACTTGGTTTACAAGTTTTTTTTTTTTTTTTTAAGCTCACCAACCAAGCAAAACTTTGTCGTTTATAGTACCCATATTTGTTTTATTGAAAAATAATTCTCCTTTATGCCATTGTTTCCTATAGAAACTTCTCATTTGTAAGTTGAAACACCAGGCCTGCAACTTGTTTCTAAGTTGGGGATCTCCTATTTCTAAATGCAAGTTTCTGGTGCCTACTTGCATAATGCACTCGTTGCAGCGCTCTTACCCAAGGTCAGGCATATGCTTTGTAAACAACCATTGATTACTGTTATGTTGCATCTGTTATTACTTTAATGCATTCTCAACATTATTACTTCAGGTTTTGTCTTCCTCTACTGTATATTAGTGGTATTTAACCTGGAGGTATTTGTATAATAATTATGTGAAAGTGTTGAACCCATACATGTCATACAGTGCTCGGGTAATGGGAGGTAATTAACTTGATTCTAAGAGAATAGCTCTAATTTCTTAAATCAAGAGCCCTTCATTAGCCTTAAAGCACTTCCCTTAAAAGGTAATCTGGGAAAAATTTCCTCTGGAAATAATTCAGCCTTTATTTGGGAATAATTAGTTGGTGATAGGCTATTTATTATTATTTTTAAGTACAGGTGCTCCTTGCCTTGTGATGGGTTATGTTCCAACAAACCCATCCTAAGTTTGCCTTGTGATGGGTTATGTTCCGACAAACCCATCCTAAGTTGAATACGTAAATCGCAAGTTGAATGTGAATACGATATGCTAAATAAATAAGTAAATAAATAACTACAGTCACTAAATAAGTAAATAAACAAATATATAATTACTGTAACTAACTAAATACCAGTATTAAAAAGTATAAAAATAAATACAAGTTACAGACTTGCCACCTTCATGATGGGTAATTATCTTAAGTTTAATTTCCAAAGTACAGTGGACCCTCGGTTTTCGTACAGCTCCCAACTTGAACAATTATGTAAGTGTATTTTTGTAAGTGCTTTTGTAAGTGTATTTTTGGGGGTCTGAAACGACTAATCTAATTTACATTCATCCTTATGGGAACAAATTTGTTCGGTAACAGCACTCGAACAGCCTTCTGGAAAGAATTATCGACGAAAACCGAGGGTCCACTGTAATTGCTTTTGCAACATCATAAAGTCAAATTATCATAAGTCGAGGAGTACCTGTATATACAAGGGAAGGGTGATTATGGTACATTGTCTTTGCTACCTCCAGGGGTATTAATACCAGAAATGTTAAATACCGCTGGTTTATATTATATTGACTAGAATTGCTGAGTCGGCCTAGCCTTGAGAATATTAATTTATTGGCATTTATCCGCCTTGGTGAGAGGTAATTAATCACTGATGCTGTCTCTTTGGAATGCATATTTTACAAGCATCACATAAAATATTAGCTTTGCTCTTTCTTAATTATCCGTAGACAAGTATTAAGTGCCTGCCATTTACACAAGTAAGAATTCCCCCATTCTACAGTAGTTACTAGTTCCCCCATTCTACAGTAGTTACTGGTTCCCCCATTCTATAGTAGTTACTGGTTCTCCCATTCTATAGTAGTTACTGGTTCCCCATTCTATAGTAGTTACTGGTTCTCCCGTTCTATAGTAGTTATTGGTTCTCCCATTCTACAGTAGTTACTGGTTCTCCCATTCTATAGTAGTTACTGGTTCTCCCATTCTATAGTAGTTATTGGTTCCCCCATTCTACAGTAGTCACTGGTTCCTCCATTCTACAATAGTCACTGGTTCCTCCATTCTACAATAGTCACTGGTTCCCCCATTCTACAATAGTCACTGGTTCCCCCATTCTACAATAGTCACTGGTTCCCCCCATTCTACAATAGTCACTGGTTCCCCCCATTCTACAATAGTCGCTGGTTCTTTGAAAAACACCTTAGAGCCAGTCAAAAAAAAAAATCAAAGTCCAGTGTCTTTGACAACATTCTTCAGTTAATTTAGGTGTCATTCTTGAAACATTGTACTATGTATATGTATCTTTATGTAGGAACTCTACATTCTCCTATATCTAATAATCTAATTTTAAATTTTTACTGAAATACGTACTGTACCTCAGCATGAATTCTAAATATATAAATTTGTGAACAGCATAAGTACCATCACAAATACAAAATACAGCAAACAGCTAAATGCAAATAAACAATGGCCATTAATATTTAGTTTTTTTACAGTATATAAAGACATAGTGTAGTTGCACTTACATCTTGCATTATGTTTGTCTCACTACAAACTATAGTTAAGTAGTAGGGGGTCACTGCTTCTCAGTTTCTTGTTTATTAAATAATAATATAATCCAATTAAGCATTAAATCTGAAGGGGACAAAGAGCATTGTCTTATTCACAAAAGATGCACTAAAGTTGAAGTATATATTGTACTAAACTAACTAACTGGTAGTGTTCAAATTTAACTAATCACTCACAGTGCCCATTGCAATTTGGAAGGCCTGAGACCTTGTCTTGCTTGGATTAAAGCTCCATAAATACTGATCGATGAAAAGTGAAAAACAACTTTGACTCAAAAATCAGGTATATCTGTATATTTCAGCCTAAGTCAGAGACCATCTTCAGCAGAAGTTCTGCTCAAATGTGTCTCTTATTAAGACTAACATATACACACCTCCCTTTTACCTACTTTCCATTTTTGTGTGCAAGTTGTTCCTCGCTTTTCATTTCCTGTGTTGTTTGTGATTATCACTATATATAATGATTACATATAATAACTGTCCAATACATTTTATAACCTATGAAATGTATTTTAAGAAGAGTAAAGTGCACAGTAAACTTGCTTTATTGTCACTGTTTATTGTTGATGCTTGTAGGGACTTAAACTGACTGGATGTTACCTTTGCCAGAACAAATATGATTCAGAATGAGACACTTGTGCAACACTTAGAAATCTTTATCATGGAAACTTTTCACCAGCCAGTGGCTTCTTCAGTCCAGTACAGAGAACAGTGGAAGATGAGGAGGAGTTTGAGGTAATCAGTCCCTCATCTTGCACTGTTCTTCTCTATATTGGACTGAAGAAGCCACTGACTGGTGAAATAATTCCATAATTAAGATTCCCAAATGTTACACAAGTGTCTCATTCTTCAACTTGTCAGTTTTCTAAACCACTTACATCAAAGTTTAAGTTGTGGAGCTTTATGTAACTTTATCAACAAGTATCTCAACATGTCAAATTAGCTTTCCATTTTGATTTTGAATATTTGAAACAGAATCAATAAATGGCAATATTTACATCATGGCCAATAGCAGTGGCAGTTATGTAGGTTGAGTGCATGCATAAATGTTTGTACAATAAGGACATGTCATTCAGATTTCCACTAGCTCTAATGTATAAGCTTATGGTCCACATCTGGCATGGAGGTATGAGACAGGCTCTTTGCAATTTATCACCTCAAGAACCACACACAAAGCAAACAGGGAAGTGCTAAACCCTTTAGGGTCATCAGAGTGCCAGGAAAATGGGTGATGAACAGGTCTCATTTAAAGAGGGTAGCTCTAATGCCTCAAATCCAGAGCCCTTCTGCAACATTGAGGCACCTCCCCTCCTTGTCTGATCAGGTCTTCTTGTAGTCTTCTTCCATCCTTTTCCATATGTATTATCATTACAGTGGTACCTCGGTTTACGATATTTTTTCGTTCAAGAATGCTGTTCAAGTGCCATTACCAAACGAATTTATCCCCATAAGGAATAATGTAAAATAGACTAGTCCTTTTAGACCCCCAAAAATACACTTACAAAAGCATTTAAAAAAATAAACTTGCATAAAAGGGCGATTTTGGGGACCATCGTAAACCAAGGTACCACTGTATTTTGTCATCATCTACAAATAAGAGTATAGGTACACTACTAACACCCCAGGTTACACTTATAAGCACTTAATAAAGGGGGCACTTAAGAATCAAATATGTTTACAACTTCTGAACTGGAACCAACATGTGCAAAACAACTCCTTTTTAAATTGAAAATTCAGAAATGTAACTTGTTTGGAGGTTTGGACCTCCTGTATGTAGGAGTATAATAAAGTTAGCGAGTCATTTATGTTATATACACTAGGACTATGGGATCGAGTAGCAGTCGTTAGTGGTCTTTCTAGTAACACATCCGTTATGTTGTGTCAACTCTGAGTATAACGATGTTTATGGTTGTAAAACAGTGCCAGCAAATATTGTTGATACTTAGACATGTAGAGCAGAGCAAATCTGTACTAATTATACACTGGTCAACAACAACAAAAAATTGTTTCCAAAGATATTTGAAGGTATTTTGGGGTTGCTGAATTCGAAAATGATGGTAGGTTTTTCAGATTGGCTCTAGTCTGTGAGATATTGCATACCTACCCTCAACTAACAGGGAACTTAGCCCTGTTGGGTTAGCACTCTCTTATGAAAATAATAGTTATTTACTTTCAAAGGGGAGTGCTAAACCAGCAGGGGTCATACAGCACATGGGGGAGTGGGAGGCAACCAGGTTCAATCCAAGAAAGAGAAGTCAGGTGGAATAACTTGAATCTGAACCTCCTCACTTGCATAAAAGAATCTCCCTTGAGGGAAAGCCTTTATTCACTTGACTTTATAAAGTTCTCCTTGAATGAAATTGTTGTCTTACAATGTTCCTGTTATTTGAATATTCTTGAGCCAATGCTAGAACCCTTTTTTATATTTTTTTTCATGAGCTTGCTTCTGCAGTTTGTAAACAAGGCTTCTGTGTGGCACAGTAATCAAGGTACTCTTACTCTAGGAATATGCATTACCTTCTCCTCTGTCATGTCTAATCTTTTATCAAGTCTCTACAAGGTTTGTTAAGCATGATCTACCATTCCTGAACCCATGTAGTTGATATTTGAGAATTTTGTGTTTTGCATTTGCTCTGAGCCGAAGACTCGATGTCCATAACAACACTGAGTGGGAGACTCACTTGCATTGAATGGAACCTTCTTCTTAACCCTTTCAGGGTTTTTGACGTACTAGTACGTCTTACGCACCAGGGCGTTTGACATACTAGTACGCATAAATTCTAGCGCCCTCAAATCAAGCAGAAAAAGGCTGGTAGGCCTAGATGTGAGAGAATGGGTCTGTGCGGTCAGTGTGCGCAGTATAAAAAAAATCCTGCAGCACACAGTGTATAATGAGGAAAAAAAACTCCGACCACGTTTTTTATTTAAAACAGCGACTTTGCAGTCTATTTTCGTATGGTATTTATGACTGTATTCTCAATTTTTTTGTCTCATTTGATAGAATGGAAAATATATTATAGAAATAGAGATAATTTTGATTGGTTTCATGATGACAAGTACCTTGAAATTGAGCGCAAAGTAGCGAAAATGTTTGATTTTTGCCGATGTTGAAGAGTAAACAAATCACACTAAACGTCCAATACACATCAACTGGCAAGTCTAATATTCGTGCACAAGTGCGCTGATATTATTTATACCGCTTTTACAATGATGCAATAGTATACATAACAGAAAATCTTCAATTTTTGGAGAATAAAAATTCAAAATGGAAAGCAAAAGTTTTGTAATAGGGGCCTGGAGACGTGACTAATGAACAGATAAAATGTTATTTTAGTGCCAGGAATGTCTGTCTTGTTTATTCTGGACCCTATTTTGAAATTGGCATCTTTTGAAATTTGTGTGAAATTGGCAATATTGCCAATTTCTGACAACTTTATTGGGTAGTTGAAATCGGTAAATTGGTGGTTTCTTGTACCCAATCGATAGAACAAATGGAATTCTAGAATAATAGCTATGATTTTAGTAGACTGAGACATTGTAATTGGCTGAAAATAGGGCTCAAAGTGGGCGAAATCGCTGATGCGTAAATATCGTCGATACCGCTAACTTTGCGAGAGCATAATTCCGTTAGTTTTTCACCAAATTTCATACTTTTAGTGGCATTATGATCAGAAAACGATGCTCTGTTATTTCATGAGAAAAAATATTTTTTTTTTTTTTATTTTTTTTCAGAAAATGTTTTGACCCTGAAAAGGAGTTAAGAATCAGGGGTCTCGACCCTGAAAGGGTTAAATAGTTGTAATTAGGTATGATTATATCTCTGTGGCTGGAAAACATAGCTAATGGGCATTACTGCAAGATATTAATAAGATATCTTGTTTAGTTATGTAGCAGCATGCTTGTGTTGCATATGCTGTTCAGTAATCTATCATAGCATTGTTATTTTATCATGTCACATTCCCATTAAGTGCTTGATAATTTTTGAAATTGATTAATTAGTCGTTAAAAATTCTTAGACATTATCAGTACCTCAAGCCAAAACAAAGATAACTGTAGACCAGAGGTTCCTAACCTTTTCTATGTTCCGCACACCTTGGAACCAAATACAGTACTGTGGGAAATTAAATTGAACCCCCCCTCCCCCCAAAAAAAAAACCAGTTTTTAATTCAATGCATAAAATGCAAATATAAATTAACCAATTAGTAAAGTTTTTGGTAAAATAAACGGAATTGATTTTCATTGCGGCTCTGTCACACCCCTGAAATGCCATCTTGCACCCTCTGTGGGTGCATGCACCCCAAGTGGGTGCACACACCCCCAGGTTGAAAACCCCCGCTGTTGAGTCAGTCTTTCTGTACTATACATATAGCACTGGATAAAAATAAAATGACTGTGTATCTGATTTTGGAATCAAGAAGTTATGTTTATCTTTAATTCTGCATTCTTATAAAGACCACAAGCCTATGGTACTTGTACATATCTGATCCTGAAAGTACTCTTATATGATACATAAAACATAGCATGGTTTACCCATTAGTAAACAATTTATGTTAATATTTTACTAACTTAAATTGCAAACTAATTTGTGTTTAATGGGATCTCTAACTGCAGACTTTGCTAAAAAATTGTACTATTTTGAGTAGGCAAAATTAAATATTATTCACATTGCGTGACAACTACCATTCTGTGCCTTAACCACATCATTACACATCCTTATTTATTGCATGAATTACCTTATCCATGACTTGAAAATATTGCCTTATTATTATTTTGTTATGTTCATGGGGAAGTGCTAAATCCATATTGGTCATACGGCACTCGAGGAAGAAGGGGTAATCAGGTTTGATTCAAGGAGGAGAAAGTTCACTCAAATATCTTAAATCAAGAGACCTACACCATCATCAATATAATGCCCCCTTCTCCAGTGTTGAAGGGAACCACGGTCATAATATATGACTAGTAGCATCATATACAAATAATCTCACGAAGGAGAATGAAAGTTATGACGGCGTTTTGGTCCGACTTGTACCATTAACAAGTTGGACCGAAATGTCGTCGTAAGTTTTGTTCTTCCATATGCGGATTATTTATGTATTGTTCCAGTCGTGGTATTGTGACTTTTTCATTGTTTAGTAGCATCATACTAGTTTCACAAGGTTCATTACAAACACACATACAATCTTTGCACATTCATTACTGTACCACAGAACTCACAACAGCAGCCTCCATCACACTTCCAGACTCATCAAAAAAGACCATTTAGAATTGGTTATCCAGATGATTCACTGTAGCACTTTTATGTACAGGTATAAAACTATACTAACTTCTGTTTCAATGCTGTACTTTCACCCACGCTTACATACATGCACACACAAAGCATTATATGATGAACAAATTAATGAAAACAGGTCACAAGCATAGTTACAATATATACAGTAATTAGAAGTAGGTACAGTAACTGTGTACACGTTCACACGCGGGTACATATACACGCATAACGCTACCCCTGCAACTGCAAATACGTAAGTAGGTACATACAATAGCATCTGTAATTATATCATTATGTAGACAGGCATTTGTAATTTTTGTTTTAAGTTTGATATAAACAGTCATGCATCTTATTTTCACACTAACTTGCAACTGTTTTATCACACTCTTAGTATGAAAGATCAATCACCCTCACACTAAAAAGGTGGACTTCATATTATAAGCAAGTGAAATGATGATTATAAGACACATGTGTCTGGAGGTGCATTTTCATCTGCATAAGCTATATTTTGAGAAGATTTCAAATTTCAAAGAAAATGTATTGTGTTAAAAATAATTACTCATTGTAAAAGTAAATAGTTTAGATATGTAAATATACTTTCACTCTAGCATTGTTTTATCATGTAACAGCAATATAGAGGTATCAATATTGAAGGATGACGACGTTTCTTTAATATCTAGAGGAGCCAATAAATAAAAAAAACAAAATTGACAACTGGAAATTTAGTTATTGGAATACTACTATTCACATTGTAATGATGCATTACTGAAGCAGCACATTTTTCCTCAAACTAATCATTTAGCTGGCATAAATTATATTCTCTAAGCAGACTACTTTTTTGTGGTGAAGGGAATATGGTCTTGATGCCTTGGGCTGTACTGGCTGGGGCTCTCCATGCTAAGGTGACGAAGACTGCAGAAACTAACGGAGTACTTCTCCCATCTGCTATGTAGAGACACTCACATACTCCCAGATTTCTCTTGCAGGAGAGTTGAGCCTGCACCTGCAGCTGTGGCAAATCAATCAGTACCACATTTTTTAATGAGTGCATAGAGGTGAAATTTAGATTCAGTAATGGCTGTTAAATCAATCTGCTGATTTTTAACCAGGGTCAAGCAGGCACTGGAGGGTATGTTGTGCCATTTTGGCCCTGTGACTGCTTCTAAGACCTCTGAAGGATACTAGCATATACCATATCATTTTATAAACAATGGGAGAGTTAATATACATATTTAAAATGAACTCCTTGTTGAACTCGAGGAAGGGGACCAACACTAAAACTATTGCTTTTACCCCTTAACCACTCGATCAAAGAAATTTGTTGCCTAGCAATGAACCACAACTGCAGGACAGGCAGACTCACAGATCAGGAAAAGAAAAGTAGACACATGGATTAATCTTAAGTGGCAGTATACCTGAAGAGGGTTTGGGGGTCAACACCCACGGCCTGGTCTGAGACCAGGCCTCATACACGAATAACCCACACCATAAACTAGTTAATGGTCCAGGTCAGACCAAAACATTGTCATAAGTTTCTTTCCCCCATGTACAGGTTATTTAAGTGGCAACTCTGACAAGGGAAGCCCAAGTGCATCACAGGGCATAAAGACCATAATCCTGCCACTGTAACAAGGACTTTGCTCTCTGGAGCCCTCGGCTGATGTGTGACTCATTGACTTGTTTATTCCCTCTTAAATTTGTAGCAATATAGGAATCATTGTACATTTTGGTGCATGTACTTTCCTAGTAAAGTAATCTTCCAAATAGAAATAAGAATTCAAAACTACAGTGGACCCCCGGTTTTTGTAATTTATTCGTTCCAGAATGCTGTTCAAGTGCCATTACCAAACAAATTTATTCCCATAAGGAATAATGTAAATTATACTAGTCCTTTTAGACCCCCAAAAATACACTTACATAATTGTTCGAGTTTGGAGCATAACAAACACCGGGGGTCCACTGTACTTGATAAAATTTTGTCATGGAAAAAATCTTGAACTATGAGAATTTGTAGAAGGGTTCTAAAAGAACGAGGTACCATGTGTACTGCAGGAGTAACAAAGTAATGAATATACACGAAAGACTTTAGCAATGTGTTATAAAAGATGCATAAATTTTTACATGAGCCAACATTAATAACTGGTCTATTTCAAAGATTTTTTCATTGCTCTCGTCTAAATTATGCTGTTTTGTATTGATTCTTAGGAGGAATGTATGTGTGTGTGTGTGTGTTGGGAAAGTGAAGAATGTACTCGATACTAATTTCTCAAACTTGATAACATCATCTTGACTGACACTTTTATGGAGCTCACCCTACGAATAATTTTTTTTTTCAATGCACTGGTCGTATCCCACCGAGGCAGGGTGACCTAAAAAGGAAAACAAGTTTTTCTTTTTAAATTTAGTAATTTATACAGGAGAGGAGGTTACTAGCCCCCTTGCTTCCGGTATTTTAATCTCTGTTTACAACACGCATGGCTTACGGAGGAAGAATTCTTTTGCACTTCCCAATGGAGCCAACAAATAATAATAGGTTTATTTTCCAAAATTTGAATATTATACGTATTTTTATAAGTTTGTCTTGTTGGAATAAAAACATAAATCTAGTTCACTAAGAGATGTTTATTATTATAATTATTAGATTTCAAATTTTGCTAAAGTATTTTATATTTAACTTATATCCTGGTGGGTAAGGGTAGCTATTATATGTGATGTTAAGGTGCAAAACAACCATGGGGGAGATGAATGATAGCTCTAGGCTTTTTTGTGTTGTAATCAACACATCTTCAGGAGCTTGCAATGTTGCAGAAATGAGTAGGAAGTCCAGGTAGATTTGTTTAAGGGAACAACTCTAGCTAGAATGAGATGATTATAAACAAATAAACTAGGGTTACATTATATTTTATGTTAGTTGAAACAGATGCAAATGTAGAACCAAACTTTTATTGAGGCAACATTCTGCTTGCATAACGGCTTTTCTTTTTCCAAGTCAATACAAAATAATGAACAGGTATATTTATACAAGTGCAAGTTGATGAGTGTTTGAAGAATTGAGATGATGACATGAGTGGTGAATAGCCAGGGAGCACTGCAGCTGCTGTAATGTTTCTTGTGTGTTGATGTGAATCATCAGTAGTGCTGCAGCTGTAATGTTCCTTGTGTGTTGATGTGAATCATCAGTAGCACTGCAGCTGCAGCTGTAATGTTCCTCATGTGTTGATGTGAATCATCAGTAGCATTGCAGCTGCAGCTGTAATGTTCTTCATGTGTTCATGTGAATAATCACTGAAGTGTTTTTGTAATAGGACTAGAACTAAAGAATTTGCTATTCTCAATACAAAATACAATTCAACAGGATCAGAAAGTCTTAAGCTCAGCAAAATGTTTAGCCTTATTCTTATTACAAAAACAAAAAGTACACTGATCAAATTCAAAGTTTATTTCATATGATACATGATACATTGTTTATACAGGAATGGGTGACACTTGAATGCATGTAGAAAGCCCATAGTTATATAGAGTATTTCAGGCAAGCTTAAGACTATAAGGCCAATAAACATTACATTTACAGTGGTACCTCTACTTACGAGCAGCTCCCAACTTGAACAATTATGTAAGTGTATTTTTGTAGGTGCTTTTGTAAGTGTACTTTTAGGGGTCTGAAATAGATTAACCTAATTTTCATTATTTCTTATGGGAAAAAAATCCTTCGGTATCGGCACATGAATAGCCGACTGGAACGAATTTTGCTCGTAAGTAGAGGTACCACTGTATATATATATATTTTATATAACACGCTGGCCTTCTCCCACCAAGACAGGGTGACCTGAAAAAGAAACACTTTCACCATCATTTACACTATCACTGTCTTGCCAGAGGTCATTAAATGTATACAGTGTTTCTGGCTGCTCACCATTCATACAGTGACCTCAACCAAGCTACATAGGGACGTAAATATTTAGCTAAATATTTCCATCCCCATGTGGCTTGTTCTGCACTGTTAAGATTGTTTATTTTTTATTGTTTTGCACAATGATCTTATTTTCCTGACTACAGGTACAACATTGCCTCAAAAATGTTGTTCTGTATTTGTCTGTACCACCTTGTTGGTCATATGTAATCTCTCCTTTTACTATATTGATGGGGAAGCTGTAAAGAAGTAGGGGGTCACACACCATTTAGAAACTAGCAGGTAGCCAAAATTAACCTACAGTGAAAGGGTAGCTCCAGTTCCACAGATCAAGAGCCCTTGAGCAGCATCAAAGAGTCCCCTCCCTGAAGGAACAGAGTTTACAGTATTACAAACATTGTAGGACTCGTGACAAAACAATATCCAGCCCAACACAAAGTAGAAACTGAATCCACCTCAGTGAGTTTCAATTTGCATTTTACAACTAGTATTCAATATAAACTTTCTAGTCTCAAGTATTGTATATTTATTTTCAAGTACTGTACAGGTGACCCTGGCTTGATGCAGCAATGTTGCAAGTCCACAATATAACTGTACTAAACACCATCATGCCATCATAATTCTGCATAATGAGAATCTTCAAATATGCTTTGCAACTAGCACTGATTGCATATGGTAAACATATATTGCACACAGAATTGCCAATTGAAATAGGTCCTTGCATAATAGTGGCTTGGCATACAATGAAGCATAAAGCAGCATAAAGCTAGGGAATCCTGTATATATTTTATTGTATTTTTGAGATGGTAAGTGGTTAAATTAAACTCCAGCTAACTTCACACTGCTGCAAGCTCTGTAAGCTTCATATATGTCACCATTGTATATAAATATATATTTTGTAAGAAAAGCATTTCATCATCATCTTAATATCACTAGTTTGTTAGAGCATAATCAGTTCTATAAAAAAATATTCACCTCCCCTTCGTTTTGCACAGTCAAAGAATTCACTATGACTTGAAATTGTAATAAAACGTGACTCGCGTAATTGTAATAACACTATTGTAAGCAAACCACTGTACGGGTGGGGCTTGAACTAGCAGCAAGTTCACCGCGAGTTCAATCCCCACCCGTACTGTGGTTTGAAAGAATTCACTGTTTCACAGTATATCTATTAAACCCATACATCTAAGTCTTACAGCACATAGAGAATGGGAGATAATCAGTTTTGATCAGAGGAAGAGGAGGGTAGCTTGAATTCCTTGGAAAAAGTTCCACTATACAGTTTAAATTATGAAACTTTGCACTCTCTGACCATGCAAAAAGAGGAAGAGGTATTGAAATTGTTTACTGTAGTTTGCATGTAAAACCAATTCATGCAGTGGTGTGAGTTTAAAACACAACACAAGCCAGGCACAGGTGTGAGCTTCAACCCTAGCAACATGTAGCAATGTATCAAGCTCGTCCAAGCTATGTGCTACAGTGTAACTCTCGCAACGTACATGTTTACCATGTGTTGTTATTTATCTGGTACCGTGTTTTTATACTTATGCAGTGTGAGCTGAGGCTACAGGATTATGTACAGAACAATGAATTGTTATTGGAATATGTTCTTGTTTACATTTGTACTGTATCAAGTAAACTCGATAATTTTTAATGGATCTGAAATCTTATTTTGTCATACTATGAAGGCTGATGTGTCCTAAGCTCACAGTGCTGAAATAGGGACTAAATTTTGGCATGTATTTATATTGTTTACTCTTGGTAAATTGTGTTATGTGTAGCAATCATTACAGCAGTGAGAACCCAATTCACTGATGACACACATGTAATGAACATCTCCCATCTCAATAAACAGGTTAATGTTTTATGGGTTTTCTTGCCATGTGGATCAAAGTCAACTTTAAAGCCAGTTCTAATAGGCCTCTTTAACATTTGTATTGTGCATAGATCTTCTAGCATGTGATTTCTTTTATGCCCTATAAACTGAAATAATTAACCAGGTATTTAAGAAATCCATAGACATTTTCAGCAGGAATGTGCTATATAATATGTGTGTATGTATATAGTATGTACTATTACATATACAGTGGACCCCCGCCTAACGAGCACCCCGGAAATCGTACAATTATGTAAGTATAATATTGCAAGTGCTTGTGGAAAGTGTATTTTGGGGGGTCTGAAATAGACTAACCTACGTGACATTATTTCTTAAGGAAGTAAATTCGTTCAGTAATGGCACTTGAGCAGGCTTCTGGAATGAATTTTGCTCGTTAGGTGGGGGTCCACTGTATATATAATATGGTCACTAACATACAAATGTTGCAGTTTGCAAACATTTTGACTACATACAAATAATGCCTCAGGAATAAGATTACCACTCACTGGAAAATTTGAGAAGAGATAACCATCCTCTATTTTATTGTCTATATGAGCTACTCAATCGTACATTGAAACTCCTGGGACTACTTATGTACAGTGGTACCTCGAGTTACGATGGTCCCCAAAATCGCCCTTTTATGTAAGTTTATTTTTTTTAAATGCTTTTGTAAGTATATTTTTGGGGGTGTAAAAGTACTAGTCTATTTTACATTATTCCTTATGGGGATAAATTCGTTTGGTAATGGCACTTGAACAGCATTCTCGAACGAAAAAATATCGTAACTCGAGGTACCACTGTATTTGTACGTTGGAGACCATCTTTATGTGACTTATCACTGACTCACTGCATGTTTTTTCCTCATTGAATGTGACTATATAAGAACTTTGGCTGGTATGTTGACACTCATTTATGAGATATTTTCAAATTTTGAATTTTGGTATTATGTTTATTGTAATTAGGGGAAGTACCATTCCAATAGGGGTTATATAGCACATGGGGAACAGGAAGCATTTAAGTTTGATGCATGGAAGAGGAGGATAGGTCAGCTGGATTGGATCAAGAGCCCATTACCAGCATTATCACTTTCCTTGATAGAGGGTAAGCTTGTTTAAACATTAGGTTTTTACTTTAAATTTAAATAGCTAAGTTTGAGCTAGAATGAAGATGGGATACGTATGTGTCCTTTGCTAGTTTGTGCCAGGAAGGTTGTTAGTACAGTGACAACCTTGCTCAAACTGACTTCTTCATGCAAGAAGCTAGACATTCATACCGTGATAAAGCCCAGCGTAAGGAGGGTTAACTTAAGATAATAACAATTTTAAATCCTAATCAACTGTATTTACAACCAGTTTAAACAGAAATTTGTCGATATTCATATTACAGTACGTACTTTATGCACAAATTCATTGCACACAAAAATACTTGTACACTGTATGGATATATTACATATTTATTTGTATTTGATGTAGATGTGTCAGCAGATGATCTAAATCACAGACTAGACAAGGGAAAGAAATCAACAGGAATGTTGTTGAGTCTGTGTGAAGAAACTTGTTAGTGGATGCAAAATGGGTAATGTATGAGAGTATTTTGGTATGAACACTTTTGTATCTATGGGAGGCATGGTCTTTGAATTAGATTAGGTTATGTAAGGTTCGTCAGGAAAGAGGACAAGTGTTTCCTAATGTAAATCTTAGTCATATGATGATCCGCAGCTAGAGCTTTTGATCATCTGACTGAGGCCTTCCACTGGCTCACCCCTCCACCCCTTTAAAAATTAGGGTTAGTTTTACTAATGGTCTTTGAATGTTGCTGCAAAGTGGAAGATGGAGACAGTGAAGATGTGTCTGAGATCAGTATGAAGTATGTATATAATGCAAAGAATAAGGAATGATAAATTAGATGGTTTGGTGGTATAAGATGGTAAATTCAGGTCATGCACGTGAGGTTAAGATGACTTGATTGTTTTGAAAGGTTGGCATAAGCTGATGGAAAGTGTGGATGGAAGGTGTAAAGGATGTCCAAGCATGGGCTGGAAGGTTTGTGTGAAAGTGGTATTGAGTGGTAAAGATTTGAGTCTGGCAAGCATGTGTGAGCTTATAGATCAGAGAATGGAGGCGAGTGGCTGTTGGAATTTTACATACTGTCCAAGTGTGAAAATATCTATTAAAGGATTTAGAAAAACTGGCTGGTACAGTGCATGCACCTGAAAAGTTGAGCAGAGGTAATGCAGCTCAGAGAATCACACGAATTTTGGTATTAGTGCAAAACTGGCTGGATAGTTAATAAATGTGACAGTGAATGAACTGTCTTATTTTGGGGTCTCCCTACCTTGGTACAAAATGGCTTGTGTGTTAAAAGAAAAAAAAAGGAAGAAAGCTTCTGTGGCTGTGAGAAGACACATCAGGGTCACAGATGGTGGCTTTTGACGGAAATGTGAACACAATTCGTTTCTGAAGTCTTCCTATGGAAAGTTCATAGCTCAGTGGTAAAGCACTGGACCTGTTCCATGCCAGGGCCTCAGTTCAAGACACTGCCCATTCTTCTCTTTATTTATTGATAATCATTTAAGTATCATGATATACAGTGGTACCTCGAGTTACGAGCTTAATTTGTTTCAGAAGGCTGTTTGAGTGCCGATACCAAACGAATTTGTTCCCATAAGGAATAATGTAAATTAGATTAATCTGTTTCAGACCCCAAAAATTACACTTACAAAAGCACTTACAGAAATACACTTACATAATTGTTCGAGTTGGGAGCTGCTTGTAAGTCGAGGTACCACTGTATTGAGTTTATACATCCATAAATATATACTATATATATATTATATATGTGTTGCAAATTGCTTGCATTTGGCATGACTAAATCAATATTTTCTATCTGTGGTGCACATTAACTACTGATGCTTAATAACTGTTTCTCACCATTCCTACTAATGTTTACATTATCTAATTTAATGTTGTTGTCAAGCTTTGTGCCTCATTACCTGACCAAGTTGTCAAACTTAACTTAGTTAAAAAAAAAGGCTTTGGCATAAGTGTATTAAATGTTGTGTACATATTTCACTAGTAGAAGAGGACTGTGTTGAAACTTGAAGACGTGATAAACATTTGTTAATGAGGTTCAAACGTACAAGGAGAGAGACAAGAGTAGTAGGTTGTTTGTATATTACAACCTCCAATGAGCTCTTTTACATATTCGCTGAATTATTTTGATTACATTAAAAACAAACAAGCACTAACCCACATGGGTCATAGCAGTGGAGACAATTAGCACAAAGTTGACAAATAATGAAAAAGACACAATTGCAGAGGAACTTTATGAAGGTTTTTTCTTTCTTATTGTCTTTTTCACCCCTGGGTTATAGATATCTGCTGAAGAGGACACCATATTACTCTTGTTTCTCCATGTGGGGTTGAACCTCTCAAGAGGATATTGCATTATGTAGAAATGCTTTGTGCATAACGCTGAATTTAGCAACTTGTAAGGGCCAAAATAGGCTTCATCGGTATGTAATAACTGAGGTTTGGGATTAGTGGCTGAAGAAACTACCATGGAAGGCTAGCTCTCAGGCCCTCACACTGGCATGCATTTCTGGTAAGTTAACAAGTACTTTTAGTACCTGCTTGTGCACATGCCTTGCTGCCTTGTGTTTACATAGTTGTGTTGCTCGAGAACCTGATTGATAGTGTACGCTTAACACTAGCAAATATTATCTGGAGAAGCTGATGCTTTACTTCTACCACAAAAATATATTGTTACAAAAATAGGAATAAAATGAATTTATGATCAATGAAAACTAAAAAATAATGCTATGAAATACATAATCTACATTAATTAGGTTCTCTTCACAGTGAACAAAGTTTGTATTCTTGGCTTCAGTTTACCTACAATATCTGTTGCATCAATATTAACTAACAAACTCCTTTTTCCTTACAGCCAATATTCATATAAACAAGAAAATATTTTCATTTTCATTTTATTTGTATATAACACTAATGCATTTACAGATAAGTCATTAAACTTGTAGTTTGTAAATTCTCAAAGCAATGTTAGTAATTTTTATTAGATTGTAAATGGCATGTTTAGATTTTTTTTTTTTTTAAACTTGAGGTAAAGCTTGGATGAAAGATGATGGTAATGTGATAGTTTTAAAAGTAATGAATGTGGATACACCAAGATGCTACTCTTGTAAGCAAGTGGGGGTAATATGCATGAGTAATCTAGTCTCTATATACATATATAATCATGGGAAAACACCAAACCCATAGGGGGCATACAGCATCATGGGAATGGGTGATAATCAGGTTTGCTTCAAGGGGATAGTAGCTCCAGTTCCTTGGATAAGAAGTTAATCATCAGGTATCAAGGCACCCCTCTCCCCAGAACCTTGAAAGAGAATATAGTTATGATGTACACAGTACAGTGTACCGGGAAATAGGACTGGAAAAAAGCATTTTTATTAATAACCAAATCCATTATTAAACTTCACAAAGTTCCTCATTCTACAGATGAGATTTTTGTAATAAAATACCACTTTGAGGATTGGCATTATCAATAAGTATTGACATTGAGGGAAAGTTGCTACTTAGTGGTACATCATCCTGAAGGCTATTCACAGATTTGCTAGCCTTGTTTACAATACAATTTTTTATTTATTTATGCAGTACAAATAATGTAGTTTATGTGTAATAAAACATTGGTAGGCATGAAAGAAAGCCACTAGTATTTAATGCATTTCAGGCAAACTGCCACTGCCATATGGTCATCTGAATGAAAGTTACCCAGAAAAATCTTAAGCCAAAAGCTTGGCCTTTGACCTTTGAATTATTTGAACCAAAATAAGTTTTCTTAACTTGACTCTATGGAACCTAGTGCCAGATTTCCTAAGTGTTACATTCAAGTCTTTAAACCCATAGCTAATGGATTAAGAAGTAATGTTATGGCAAACTGATACAGAATCTGACTTAATAATGGTCCAGGATGGACTGAAACATAGTTTAAACACTGATCTCTAATGTATGGGTTAGTTGTGATTTATTTTATGCATCAACAGAATGTATTGTGGTCATTTATGAAGGTGGGAAACAATACTGGTGGTGAGAGTACTGATGATAATGTAGATGGAAGAGATGTAGGATGTTTGTAAATGTGGTGGTAAAATCCAAGAGTTTTGCAGTTAATGCAGTCATGATTAGTTATCTGCCAATTCAGTGGTTTTGCTCAATGTGGCATATAAACAGATAATGCTCAAAATGTGCAAAATAGAGGTCATAAAAAAATTGAGATTATCCTGGTTTCTGAAAATGTGGATGAATCTTCACATTGAAGGCACAGGATAACTGATGATCCACTGTGTTACCTAAGGATGACTGAAGAACAAGTGCAGTGAAGGTATTTTGTATAAAAGTAGAACAGTAAATAGGCGGGAAGTGCTGTATTAACTGTGGGACTTCCCATTATTTATTTAGTGCATGATAAAAAAGTTATTGATACATATGTTTTATAAGTCCTTTTATCCTTCATGCCCGTTTACATAAAAATGAGGTTCAGAATAATGTATTTGACAACCTGTTCTTGGAATATAGCAGGCAACTATCATGTTATTTTTCATATTAATAGTACATAAATTAAATTATAATTTCATCATTTTTATATCCATTTAGAATAATTAATAATCCTTGTACTAAATAACTTCAGTATAGATTCTGTTGTGAGTAAAATATTATGTGAAAGATACTTATTGTTATCTACAACATGTAGTCTGTTGTGGAAAGTGTGTTCTCACTATATATTACCACCAACAGAGGAAGCTGAAGAGACTGCCTGTGGGTCTTGTCCTGGTTCTGGGCTCGACATGCACCTGCACCAGCAGTCCCCCCTCCTTGCTTCATCCAAACTATCCTCTTCGCATCATGATCACCTTGAGTCAATAGCTCCATATAACCCCATTCTTCCCACCCATTTTGAGACAATGTCCAAGAAACTACTCCCCATCACATCTAAAGTAGCCATCAGCAGCCTTGAGGACAGCATCAATATGGACACGAGAGGTATTGATATCCCATCTTCAATCAGTGTAGTTAATGGCCCAGTAAAAGTGACTAATGGTTTTTGCATCCCAGAACATTAAGTGACCTGTTAGTATTATATTTAATGATAAATATTTATGTGCAACAAGATCACAAGAAACAAGTGATATCTTAATATGCAGTTTAATCACTTTGAAAGGGAAATTAAATTTGGAGAGCTTTCGTGATGTCTCAGTCTCATCATCAAGGAATCATTATTCCTTGAAAAATCAGTTGAAAGGTCACAAAAGAGTTGGAATTTAATTTTCCTTTCAAAGTGGTTAAACTGCAAACATTTGTGTGTGTGAAAGTCAACTATGAAGAACAAGATACGTACATTAAGAACAGACTTAATTTGAGCGGGATGTGATCAAGATACCTAAATGAAGCTGGATAAATACAGTATACAAATACTGCAGTGTAATAATAGCTATGCAATACTCATGCAAGTACTATACTATGTAGTTAATTGTATATCTTGTAATGACTGTCTCATGCTAGGCTTTAAGTTAAATAATATAATTAATGACATTATATACTTATACATATAATTAAATTATCATTATGAACAAGCTACTGCTTAAGTTAAAATAATATTGATAATGACATTTTACATTTAAAACTAAACTATCATTATGAAGTACAATCTAAACTTTAACAGCATAAACATTTTGAAAAAAAAAAAATACTCTACAAGTTATTAGGTTACTTTTAGAACTGTCAACTGAAAGTAAAAAAACAATATTCAACTAAGAACTTGATATAATGATATTGAGAGATTTGAACATTGCAATATAGGATTGCACATATGTACATACATGTGTATAGATCATTTCCATCAAGATCATTTTCATCTAGTTACACACATGTATTTGCAAACAAGGCACCTTGGAAATGATGTTTTACAACCACCAAGTCTTGATACGATCATGTGTGTAACATAGCCATCTATTGTACTATTCTTTTCTATACAAACTAGTTTGTATGCTGGAAAACCAGGAATGCAACTTGTAAGTTGGGGGCGTCTTATATTTATGTGTAGTATGGAGGGTGGGAGGCAGCTGCGTGAATGTCTCATTGCAAACTTGGGCATATTTTAAATTAATGAATTTCTTTTCAGTTTTCTCTATAAGCTTAATGGTGAACTGAATACAGTATTCTTGTAACTGTAAATTAATCATCAAATTTTTTATTTGTTTCCTTCAGCCTTTTACAATGTGCAGTAATTCAAACAAAAATATTAATTATCAACATGCAAATTTTTGTTTGTGAAGCACTAAACCCATGTGGGCCACTGAACGTAGGGGTGAAGGCTCAATCCTCCATCCACTAACTGTGAAAACAAGTCAAACTGTACTCATTTATCAGTTAACAACAATGTGTAAAGAACTTAGAAAGAATTGCTCATCATTAAGTCCTTAGAGTGAACTCTAAGTTGTGCTCCTGGAACTTGAGCTAACCCAAGTGCTATTGTAATAAAATGTGTTCTAACGTGTCAAGTATTGTGTTCTCACAATGTCTTTAAAGACGAGAGCATCAAGTCACTCCCTTGATGGGCATATTTACAGGTACGAACTGATTTAATACAGGTAATTCATTATTGATAAAATATGAAGTCGATTACTGCAACACGCACATATAAGTGTAGGTGTTTGTGTAATATATGAAGATGTATATGTAGAAATAAGCATGCAGAAAGACATTACCGATGCCTTACGTAGTACAGGTAATTCTTTAAAAATAAACGAACATAATAAAATGAAAATAAAAGCTGTACATGAATGTATGTAGACCAGTGTTTTTAAATGGGGTTCCCCAAAACCTTCAGATTCTATGAAAATTTCCAAAAAAATGCAGAAAATTCTTAGGTTCGCTTCTAATGATCAAGGGCAGGTAAGGAGGGCTTTATCTGTTAATACAACACACAATTTAAAATAAGCTTAGAACAAATGTGCAAATATTAAACCACATGAAACAAAGACCACTGAAGTTATGCATTTTTATAAAACTTTGGAAAATCATCAAACGTGGCTATGCGTACACATGGAAGTGAGATGACGTTTACAAGGCGAGGTACTGTTGTTTTATGATGATCTTAAGAAGAAATGTTATGTAACTTCAGCTAAGACAATGTTCTTAAATTCTATCTTGATTAATAATAAACCTTGGTCTTCTAAGTTGGCTTACCTAGTATATTTCAACAGATGAACAAGGTAAATCCTAGCATTCAGGGATGAAATTAAACTGTCTGCACTTAAATGATTAATATTTATACCCCCAGTAGTAACCTGAATTTCTCTATAGTTGATCAGGCAAATTATGAAGACTGCCAATTAGTCTAGATAATCCCTTCATAGATACTGCCATACTCACACTCCAACAGAATGTCATATCTTAAATACTATTCACTCTGACTCCACTCTTTGACTAACCTACACAATCCTGCTGGATGTTCAGGACTCTACCTCTAAAAGACATGTCTGACACCTTCTTCAAACATCTCCTTTGCCTCTAGCCTCCTCCTCACTGCAATATTTAGGGATCATACTTCATACCCATACAAAAGGGTTAGCACCATTATACTGCAATGCATTACCCTTTATACATCCACTGACAAATATCCTTTTCTTCTTCTTCTTTCAACAAACTGGCCGTATCCCACTGAAGCAGGGTGACCCAAAAAGAAAAACAAAAGTTTCTCATTTTAATTTTAGTAATGTATACAGGAGAAGGGGTTACTAGCCCCTTGCTCCCAGCATTTTAGTTGCCTCTTACGACACGCATGGGTTATGGAGGAAGAATTCTGTTCCACTTCCCCATGGAGAAATTTCCTTTTCATAAACTCAATATGCCACTTACTATGTGTCATCTACTCTGTGATTCAACTTATCACTTTAATATGCTAACTTTTTTCCTTCACCACCTTTTTTTACTTCTTCATTCCACCAGTCATTCCTATTACCTCTTATAATCACAAACACCTGCTGCACACACACTAGCACTGCATCCTTACATTGCTCTATTGAAATTAATGTCTGTTGACTACACAAATGTCATTAAGGCTTGCCACCTGTGCACCACCAGTTAAGAGTAAGTTAATCCCTAAAATAGGGATTAACTTAAACTCTCAGCACATCAAAATATACACACCTGTGTATACAATGCACCTTTAAATCCACAAATTGCTTCTCATCACTCAGCCAACTGTTCTTCCAATCTCTCAATAACCATCCAACAGTTCCTCACGTCTCTCACTAACCATCCAACAGTTCCTCATGTCTCTCACTAACCATCCAACAGTTCCTCACGTCTCTCACTAACCATCCAACAGTTCCTCACATCTCTCACTAACCATCCAACAGTTCCTCACGTCTCTCACTAACCATCCAACAGTTCCTCACGTCTCTCACTAACCATCCAACAGTTCCTCACGTCTCTCACTAACCATCCAACAGTTCCTCACGTCTCTCACTAACCATCCAAGCATTCATAATTGTCATTGTAATCCATATTCCTATTACTGTTTCTCTAGCTATCATTAAATTATTATGCATATCAGCTGCTCATCTAAAAATGCTTACTTCACCTTGTGGTTCTGTATGACCCCTCGTAAGGGTTTAGCACATGTTTTGTAAATATAATAATAAAAGTAAGTACAGTACAAACAGAGGTTGATCCTTCAGTCATTTACCCGCTAACAGCAAACTGTTTTTGTTGTGCACTTCCTCAAACTTCATATACCTATTTATTCTCTGTGAAAAATGAACTGACTGTCAGGAATACACCACTTCACTTATAAACCAGGTGATTGCATTACCAAAGGAACTAAGTAGAGGGGATATGATCATGACATACAAAATACTTGAAAGCATGGACAAGGTAAACAAGGACAGAATCTTTACCAAATATGAAACAAAAAACAAGAGGGCATGACTGAAAATTGCAAACCCAAATAAGCACAGGGATATCCAAAAACATTTCCTGAACATATGATTGGTAAAGTAGGACAAACCAAACAATGACACAATGAAACCAGACTCAATACAGAGGTCGAAAATAGATATGACAATTGCTTCGCATTAGCTGCTCAACAGCTCACTTCTCACAAAAGTAAATGATTACTTACACTTATGAGAAATATGACAATAGTTAACTGTTATAAGTAAACACTTCATTTGGTACTTCATATAAAACATTACACCATTTTAATTTTTTACATGTATTTTATCAATACAAATACAATGTTGCAGGAGCCAAATGTACATTATAGACTTTATACATGCCATGTGTGAATTTTAAAACTAAGTACTATTACATGTATATGTATCTTTTCCTATTAGAGTAGGTTATATTTTTAATGTATATGTAGCTGATTATAGAAATTTCAGAATAAAAGTGACAGTAGAGCTGCTAGAACAATTGACAGCTTCACCAAAGTTTGGAGAAAATTTTTTAAACATCTCAGCCGCGACTTAATAAAGTTACAGGACCAACTAAAAAGTTGTCTAGTTCTCTCTAAACACTTTGGTCTAGAAACCAAAGTAATAAAAGTATGACATATTTTTAGCCTTTGCCAGTGTACAAACCTAACAAAATGTTAAGGCAAAATTATAAAAGAAAAAAACAGCATAATCTAATATTTCTCTTCTACAGAGAAACTCAACATAGTGTTGTAAACTGCGACTGCTGTAATTATATTCATACAGCACCCTAAACTTCTCTAAAATGAAGTGACAATCAAGAAATATGCTTAATTCTGTCTTATAATCACACTACAAGCGATCTCAAAGTAATATCTTCATAACTACTCACCAAGGCCATAGAAATAAAATCTCTACTAATATTACTCTCTCTACTGAGTGGGGGCAGTCATATGAATAAATTGTCTGCATAAACATAAATTGAGTGTATATGCTATACTCTACATTAAAACCAGGAGAATAAAAAAGAAATCTGAAAAATGCATATCATGTACAAATGGGATTAGCATTCTCTTGCGAGATAAAAGTTTCATAGGGAGACAAATCAACTCTGAATAATGTATATCAGGTACAGATGAGCTTACTATTCTCTAGCAATAGATGTCAGTTTCATAATGAAAAAGTTGAAGATTTGCTTGTAAGAAATCAAGCTTTCGTACCTGAAAACTTACATACTTTAGTGTAAATGTGTAGACAGACAAACTGAGTATCCACTTAATGCAAAAAATGAGTGTATCCCCACAAATCCTGGTACATTATAGTATACTGCTTTCAAATATTTACTTGTATACATTAAAAAGCTGTAACCCTTAAAATCTGTCTTATTGATTGCATCTCCCAAGTAATAAGGAGTTAAATGGGTAAGTTTGATGGCTATATTATGATATACGTACAGTGGACCCCCGAGTTTCAGTCACCTCGGAAATCAAACAATTATGTAAGTTTAATATTGTAAGTGCTTTTGTATGTGTATTGTTGGGGGGTCTGAAATGGCACTTGAACAGCCTTCTGGAATGAATTATGACCGAAACTCGGGGGTCCACTGTACAGTACTAAGGCAAATAATATAGTATACCAGCATCTTAAATCAATTTAACACAAATTTTTCTTGCAAAGTAACAGGCGACTATGCGAAGTCAACAAATTCAAGAAATTAACACCAATGTCTTGGGATGAGGGTTGAATTTACTTTCTGCCTTTAAGATTCCTCACAATATAACTAAACAAATGTTACCCTCAGTCTTATATACACTCAAGAGGTGTGAGGGAAGGGGCATGAAGCTCTTCTGCTTCCCTCACGTGGGTGTTGAAAGATAATGTAACTTCTATATATTTAGTTACACTTCATGAAAACCAAATGGAGAAATATATATAGCCCTGATTCCATTACAATGTTGGACTTGCCTAGCATGAGCCAGTAGGACTGGTGCAGTGCTCCTCCTTTCTTATGTTATGTTTTAATATTCCCCTTCTTCAGGTCAATATTCATCTAATTACCATATTTCAAAAAGATAATATTTTAATAATTATTCCTTTCCTTTTATGCACTAAAGACTAAATCACATTCACTACTGTAATGAAACAAATGAATGAACCAGTGTAGCCAACCAGGTAATAGTTAGTTGCATACCATTAACATCTTTAGAACTTGCTTATACACTACCTGGTAAATAAAGCTTTCCTTTTGAACAAAAAATTACTATACCAGCTCTATAGTGTAGTCTTCTTATCATTAATCAAAAGTATTGTACTTGGTAAATAAAGCTTTTCCTTAGAACAAAAGGTTAACATACCAACTACAGTGGTACCTCGAGTTACGTTATTTTTTCGTTCGAGAATGCTGTTCAAGTGCCATTACCAAACGAATTTATCTCCATAAGGAATAATGTAAAATAGACTAGTCCTTTTACACCCCCAAAAATATACCTACAAAAGCATTTAAAAAAATAAACTTACATAAAAGGGCGATTTAGGGGACCATCGTAACTCGAGGTACCACTGTATACAGCATAATCTTTTCAATTTTATAAAGCAGTTTAGTAAACCAAAAATAATATTCAAGTACAGTATCTTTTCTGGCTCCCACAGTATCCATTAATGTAATTTGCACAATGAATATCATTTATGATACTGGCAAATAAATATGAACATATAGCCGTCTACCTGAAATAAGATTAGACGTATTTCTGTTTAGATTAAACAAGGCAGTCATAACTGTGTACCGAGTACTGAATGAAACTCATTAAACGTTAAAATAATATCCTTATGGAAGATATCCTAAGCCTATAATACTTATTAAATTCAGGAGTGGAAATGTCAGACAGGACACACCAGGACTCAAGATGGAAAATTGGAGATTGTTCAAGCCTCCAACCAGGTCCAGAAGAAATGCCACGGTGACAGATCTCTCAAAAACTGAGCAATATCAGGCAGAACAAGGTAAGAAATACAGTAGACCCCCGCCTAACGAGCACCCCGGAAATCGTACAATTATGTAAGTATAATATTGTAAGTGCTTTTGTAAGTGTATTTTTGGGGGTCTGAAATAGATTAACCTACTAGACATTATTCCTTAAGGGAGTAAATTCGTTCGGTAATGGCACTTGAGCAGGCTTCTGGAATGAATTTTGCTCGTTAGGTGGGGGTCCACTGTAGCTCTTTTTATATACATCTTAAACCCTAATCTTTCAATGAATTTACACTATCATTAATAATGCAATATAGCAGGAAATAAAAAGATCCAACTCCAAACAATGTTTCCACTGTGACTAGTACCGACAAAAAGTATAAAGAAGACTTGCAACATATGGGAACTTTTACTCAGGAAACTTTGTACTTACCATGAGCTCCTTGGTCTGAGAAGTTCCTGGCAAACAAACCATTTCCTGAATAAAAGTTCCCCATGCATTGCACAATCTTTTTTTATACAATATTTCTAGTTCTGTTAATGCTACAATACTGTACTACAGCACACCAATATACATAATAGATAATTGATTCCAAGACCACTGAGAAATGGGTATGTTGTATTTTCATCACTGGATGACAAAATCATTTATTTATGGTCCATTTGTTATGCATTTTCCTTTTCTGTGTTGTTTGTTTGTGTGCTGGATAAAATGACCATCAGATAATGGTGGAAGCCGAATAACCAGTCACTGGGTAATCAATGATCTAAAGTACGTATTTACAAAATTATTCACTGCACAATCATTGCTCAAATATACTAATGCGGTTGTTTTTTACATTTAGTAGTAATCATAAACAGGGGTCTCATTAAATACCTTTGCATTAGATAAATAGGAAAAAAAACTACACTAGGACCAGGAAAAGAGAGAGAGAAAATTAAGTAGAGAAGAAAGCTGCTTTTATGATTTTACAATAATTATGAAGATTTTCCAGGAATCTGAGCCAGGTCTAAGAGAGCAACTTTTATTGCCTCCAGACTATACTCATCTTCAAGAAAATGACTTCCAGATTCAATTAATGTTAAAGTCTTCTCAGTGGATGCTAATGCCTTGAATAACTTCTCAGAAAATTCATATGGGATCTCATCCTGAAATAAAACATGGTATAATAAATAAAAGGTGGTGTAATAAGTATATTTATGGAAAGTGCCCAACATGTAGTGGTCATTCAGCACCTGGGGAAAGGGTAGGCAATC
>WNWK01013857.1:0-53676 GCA_009830355.1 Cherax destructor | reverse complement strand
ATTTTAATGTCTTCCTGATGAAAACCGAGAGAAAATAATTATTAAAAAAAAGAGCATTTCATTCTTTTTGGGTCAGTAAGATCCCATAATTATTTTTAAGGGGGCCCTATCTTACCCTCAAACTTTTTGTTCTATACACCTGAAAAAACTTTTTGGGTTATTTTTCCCGGAACCCCAAAGAAATTTTAAATTTTTCGTAGTCATGTTTTAGCTTTTCTTACCCCCTTTTTTAACGTCCCTCTTAATGTTTCTGACCCCTTAAGATGACCCTCACCTCTTTTGATACGCCTATAAACTCCTTTCTTCTGCCCTAAAAGATATTTGAGCCTATTATTCATCCATTTTGGGTCATTTCTATTCGATCTAATTTCTTTATATGGGATAAATGTTATTTGGGCAGCATGTATAGTGTTCAGAAAACTGTCATATTGATAGCTCTCTTCATTACCCCAGTCCACAGATGATAAGTGTTCTCTAAGTCCATTGTAATCTGCTAAGCGAAAATCTGGGACCGTTACTGAGTTATTCGTACTATGAAACTTCCATTCAATGCCAAAGGTAATTGATTTGTGGTCGCTTGCGCCGAGTTCCTCTGTAATTTCTAAATTATTAACAAGGGTTTCCTTGTTTGCCAGAACTAAGTCAAGCAGGTTATTTCCCTTGTAGGTTCTGTCACAAACTGCTTCAAAAACAATCTTGAACTACATCTAAGAGGTCGTTAGATTCTAAATTCCCAGTCAAAAAATTCCAATCAATTTGACTAAAGTTGAAGTCACCCAGAATAACTACGTTATCGTGCATTGTGGCCTTA
The DNA here is from genome assembly GCA_009830355.1 of Cherax destructor. NCBI lineage: Eukaryota > Metazoa > Arthropoda > Malacostraca > Decapoda > Parastacidae > Cherax > Cherax destructor. The sequence continues at coordinate 52,865 of WNWK01013857.1, read as the reverse complement.
ACAATTTCCTCCCATAGTAGTCTCCCTTGGTCCCTATCTAAGTTTGGGGGACGGTATATCACACCTAAAATCAATTTTTCATGCCCCTCTGAAAATTCTATCCAGACAGACTCTGTATGTGTTATTTCAGACTTTATTCCTTTTTTATGCAACAGTTCAAGCGATCTCGGACATACAGTGCCACTCCACCCCTTCCCGAAACTTCTGTCTACTTGGAACAATTTAAAACCCTGTATATGACATTCAGCAGGCATGTCCCTATTTTTCGTATTGAACCACGTCTCAGTTATGGCAAATACATCAATGTTACCTGCACTTGCAAATAATCTCAAATCGTCCATCTTATTCCTAGCACTACGACTATTTGTATAATACACTTTTAAAGACCCTCCTTTCTCTTTACCCTTCCTGCTCCATTCTGTTTTACCACTATACCTATTTCTGTCCTTGTTATTGTTAAGATTTTTATATCAAAGCCTAGATCTATATTTCGACATTCATTATTTTCCATTTCTAAACCCATACCTCTAACTAATCCTAGTTTAAAGTCCTAACAACACCCTCAACTGAGCTAGCAAGAAAATCCACACCTGCCCTGGATAAGTGAACCCCATCCCTGGCATACATGTCATTTCGGCCATAGAAGTGGTCCCAGTTGCAAATGAATGGTACTGCATTATCCTTACAGTGTTTGTCCAGCCAGCAATTGACACCAATTGCCCTGGACAGCCATTCATCTCCAACTCCTCTCCTTGGCAAAATACCACATATGACAGGGTTCCCACCCTTCTTCCTAATTATGTCTATTGCTGACCTATACCTGCTAGTCAGGTCCTCACTCCTACGTCTGCCAACATCGTTGCCTCCAGCACTGAGTTGGGAGACTTCAGTAGTGTCAGCCTGAGCTGGGAGACTTCAGTAGTGTCAGCCTGAGCTGGGAGACTTCAGTAGTGTCAGCCTGAGCTGGGAGACTTCAGTAGTGTCAGCCTGAGCTGGGAGACTTCCGCAGCTTCCGAAGTTTTCTTCCAGGAGAGCTGGAGTTACTATCACTTGGGAATAGCCGTCTCTCAGGAGACAGGGGAAGGGTTAGGTGTACTCACCTTTATCCTGTGAGTCGCAGGTGATTTGTGTCACCTTGATTATCCAGGATCGGTCCATGACCGTACCAGAGCGGTCCACCGTCACCCTGACTGGTCCACCCAGCGGGTCCACCTCCAGGTACACTGTGGGATATCAATACACTAGTTACACTCTTGTGTTATTTGAAGACATAGGAGTGTGCCTCCACCTGGTTTACTGCTTCAGGATATACAATCATAATATACAATTACTACCAAATACACCATCACTATCACTACTTTAACGGACCCCCAGTACTACCTCAGAGGAACCCACAGTACTACTTTAGAGGAACCCCCAGTGGTCCGGGACCACAGGTGGGAAACCGCTGTGTAAGACGAACAGAGGTCAGACAGGAAAGAGATGGATGGGTAAACTTTATATTCGTTAACTTTAGGAAAAGTTTTGAAGCTGTGCCACAAGGAAGGCAGCTTAACAAACTGAAGAAATAACCTGAGTAAAACGAGAGATATTATCACGGATAAAGGTATATGTTAACAAGAGAAAACAATCATTATAAAGGGATGTGATGTAAATGGTTTAAAAAACTGATAAGTTGAAGAATGAGTGACTTGTGTAACGTTTGGGAATCTTTATTGAGGAAACGTTTCGCCAGCCAGTGACTTCTTCAGATCAATACAGAGAAGATCGTTCTCTTCTGTGACTCATTCTTCAACTATAAGGGATTAAAAAACATTAAGGGATAACGTAAACATGTGGAGTTCCACAGGAATTATTGTTGTGACCCAGAGTAGTTGTGGTGTATATTAAAATTTAATTACGGGAATTAACTCCTGTGGATGATGCAAAAAATGGAAGTAAGTCACTGACTTTTTTGGGTTACTCTATGTAATTTACATACGTTACTGACCGACTAAGGATTATAGAAAGCTGCAAGAACGCTTAAACAGACTTCAAAAATAGTTGGATTATGTTTTTCTAATTTAACTCGAAAGAAAATAAAGTTTGAAGGTGTAAGAAGAAAGTTGAAAATGGGGAAAAAAAAACTCTGGTACCCAGAGCTTGTCACCTGAAGTGTGTTCAAAAAAAAAAAAAAAAAAAAAAAAACATCAACAGCAGAGGATAATCTCACTAACACAGGAGAAGCATTTTTTGAACCTATGCAAAGACTCGTTCAAATATTTTGCTTCCTCACATGTGTTACCATTCTTGAAGATGCAGCATCAGTGTAAATCCCTCAGCTAGTAAACACGACACGTGAAGCTGGTCGTGTTTACTAGCTGAGTTGAGGGAAGAAATAGTTATCGTAAAAGATTGCGAAAGTTAGAGTTAGTGTCACTGGAAAAACAAAGAGGAATTAGGTTAGGTAAGATTCGTTAGGAAACAAGTGTTTCCTGACTCTGGTCTTGGTCATATGATGACCCACAGCTGTAGCTTTTGATTATCTGACCGAAGCCTTCTGTTGGCTTACCGATAAGTCTGCCTCTTTAAAAATTATGGTTATACGAAGAGGAAGCGAGTGAAATGAGAACGATATACGAAATACTCAGACTGGGATAGGTTATTTACCAAGGCTGTAGCAAAAACAAGGGTATGGCTGGAAACTGCACACCAGAATAAGTCACAAGAATATCGGTATAATGTGTTTCTTTATTGACAACGTTTCGCCAACACAGTGGGCTTTATCAAGTCACAAACATATCTGTTTGTGACTTGATAAAGCCCACTGTGTGGGCGAAACGTTGTCAATAAAGGATCACATTATACTGCTTGTGTGTTTATTTTTCCATTTCTTCTGTGTCTAAGAAGTGTAGTGGTATAAAACTTGGTAATTGATACCGATAACGTCCTCTAATAAATATGTCCTAGCGTTTGCTCACGTATCTTTTTAAACCAGAACGTATAATAAACTGACCAATGTCTGGCTGACTGTTGTTCTTACTATGTTGTCCACTGTTGGTGCCACAGATCCTTGGCACTGTGGAGGACGGGCTGACGGCGAGGAAGTCAACATTACAGTTACCGTCAGCGTCCGGCTGCGCCAACTGGAAGTCAATGAAGTCTAAACGGAGCTGACAGATGCTGGTGTTGACGCGGTTGACAGTGAGAGTGCAAGCTCCTGTCCCTGAGTCAGTGCTGTTGAAGTTGGGGTTGACGAAGTATGTGTTGTTATAGCTGGTGGTCTCCCCACAGCTGTGACGAGCTGTTGACACACACACACACACACACACACACACATCAGTGAACACAGATACTTATCCAACCAAATATGTGTATTGATATTATTCCAGACCATGGAGATGAACTCTTCTCCAGGCTGAGGGACTGACCACCTCAAATACTTTATCTCCAAGGCTGATGGACTAAATACATCATCTTTATTTCATTACTACTGCTCCCTTTGTATTTGACTGAAGAAATCTACTGTTTAGGTGAAACGTTTCATCAATAAAGATACTCAACTGTTGCACATGTGTCTTAATCTTCAAATTAATGGATGGAAGGAACAACCAGTGAAGGAACAGATCTATTATTGTGAGGGCCAAGGTTGTGAGGGTAGAACTGACCTATGCAGCACACACCGAAGCCCCTGGCACAGGTTCCTGAAGATCTACCACCGCTGCGGTTGCAGTCTGTGGAGGACAGACAGGTGCCCACCGTCAGTGTAGAGTCAGTGGTGTTGCAAGTGACCTGCTGGATCGTCAACAGCACGAAAAACACTGCAATGTAAACACGATCATTTTTAGGAGGGGAAACAAAATATATCAGACTTAGCAGCAAATTTGGTTATAACACTGAGCTGGGCGAAACGCTGATTAAACTAATACTTCTTTATATTAAGAAGGCACTAAATAACTCGTGATCAGAGATTAGTCTAAAAAATTGGTAACAAGTGACCTGACTTTTCTCATCTCTCTGGCTGGTAAGATGTGTTCCAGCGTCTTGAAAAGCTCCTTGTGGTTTTCCTGCGTCCTGGGGCAGCTTTTCCTGTAGTTTTCCTGCGTCTTGGGGCAGCGTCCCCTGTAGTTTTCCTGTGTCTTGGGGCAGCGTCCCTTGTTGTTTTCCTGTGTCTTGGGGCAGTTTTCCTGGTAGCTCTGCAACATTCTGGTGAAGGTGGTCAGGTTCAGAGGGCGCCGCTATTGCAACGCCCATCGTAAGTACCAGCGCCCAGGTCAACACGGCAGTCTTCCTATGTGTCTGTAAGTAAAGAGGGAAGATCGCATTAACTAATACTGCTCTGACAGTTTATTGTCTTCGCAACAGAGTAATGTTTGCTTATCAATGTAACATGTAAGGGAGTTTGTACCATGCAGTCAGTATGGCTTACTGGTAATAAGCTGTCAGTATGGTTTACTGGTAGTGAGCAGTCAGATGGCTTACTGGTAATAAGCTGTCAGTATGGTTTACTGGTAGTGAGCAGTCAGTATGGCTTACTGGTAGTGAGCAGTCAGTATGGCTTACTGGTAGTGAGCAGTCAGTATGGCTTACTGGTAGTGAGCAGTCAGTATGGCTTACTGGTAGTGAGCAGTCAGTATGGCTTACTGGTAGTGAGCAGTCAGTATGGCTTACTGGTAGTGAGAGTCAGTATGGCTTACTGGTAGTGAGCAGTCAGTATGGCTTACTGGTAGTGAGCAGTCAGTATGGCTTACTGGTAGTGAGCAGTCAGTATGGCTTACTGGTAGTGAGCAGTCAGTATGGCTTACTGGTAGTGAGCAGTCAGTATGGCTTACTGGTAGTGAGCAGTCAGTATGGTACTGGTAGTGAGCAGTCAGTATGGCTTACTGGTAGTGAGCAGTCAGTATGGCTTACTGGTAGTGAGCAGTCAGTATGGCTTACTGGTAGTGAGCAGTCAGTATGGCTTACTGGTAGTGAGCAGTCAGTATGGCTTACTGGTAGTGAGCAGTCAGTATGGCTTACTGGTAGTGAGCAGTCAGTATGGCTTACTGGTAGTGAGCAGTCAGTATGGCTTACTGGTAGTGAGGAGTCAGTATGGCTTACTGGTAGTGAGCAGTCAGTATGGCTTACTGGTAGTGAGCAGTCAGTATGGCTTACTGGTAGTGAGCAGTCAGATGGCTTACTGGTAGTGAGCAGTCAGTATGGCTTACTGGTAGTGAGCAGTCAGTATGGCTTACTGGTAGTGAGGAGTCAGTATGGCTTACTGGTAGTGAGCAGTCAGTATGGCTTACTGGTAGTGAGAGTCAGTATGGCTTACTGGTAGTGAGCAGTCAGTATGGCTTACTGGTAGTGAGGAGTCAGTATGGCTTACTGGTAGTGAGCAGTCAGTATGGCTTACTGGTAGTGAGGAGTCAGTATGGCTTACTGGTAGTGAGCAGTCAGTATGGCTTACTGGTAGTGAGCAGTCAGCATGGCTTACTGGTAGTGAGCAGTCAGTATGGCTTACTGGTAGTGAGGAGTCAGTATGGCTTACTGGTAGTGAGCAGTCAGTATGGCTTACTGGTAGTGAGCAGTCAGTATGGCTTACTGGTAGTGAGCAGTCAGTATGGCTTACTGGTAGTGAGCAGTCAGTATGGCTTACTGGTAGTGAGGAGTCAGTATGGCTTACTGGTAGTGAGCAGTCAGTATGGCTTACTGGTAGTGAGGAGTCAGTATGGCTTACTGGTAGTGAGCAGTCAGTATGGCTTACTGGTAGTGAGCAGTCAGTATGGCTTACTGGTAGTGAGGAGTCAGTATGGCTTACTGGTAGTGAGCAGTCAGTATGGCTTACTGGTAGTGAGGAGTCAGTATGGCTTACTGGTAGTGAGCAGTCAGTATGGCTTACTGGTAGTGAGGAGTCAGTATGGCTTACTGGTAGTGAGCAGTCAGTATGGCTTACTGGTAGTGAGCAGTCAGTATGGCTTACTGGTAGTGAGCAGTCAGTATGGCTTACTGGTAGTGAGCAGTCAGTATGGCTTACTGGTAGTGAGCAGTCAGTATGGCTTACTGGTAGTGAGCAGTCAGTATGGCTTACTGGTAGTGAGCAGTCAGTATGGCTTACTGGTAGTGAGCAGTCAGTATGGCTTACTGGTAGTGAGCAGTCAGTATGGCTTACTGGTAGTGAGCAGTCAGTATGGCTTACTGGTAGTGAGCAGTCAGTATGGCTTACTGGTAGTGAGCAGTCAGTATGGCTTACTGGTAGTGAGAGTCAGTATGGCTTACTGGTAGTGAGCAGTCAGTATGGCTTACTGGTAGTGAGCAGTCAGTATGGCTTACTGGTAGTGAGCAGTCAGATGGCTTACTGGTAGTGAGAGTCAGTATGGCTTACTGGTAGTGAGGAGTCAGTATGGCTTACTGGTAGTGAGCAGTCAGTATGGCTTACTGGTAGTGAGGAGTCAGTATGGCTTACTGGTAGTGAGCAGTCAGTATGGCTTACTGGTAGTGAGGAGTCAGTATGGCTTACTGGTTATACATGAATGGAAGACAATACCAACAAGATGAACAATCAGACACATGTACAACATCTGGGTATCTTTATTGTAGACGTTTCGCCCTCCAGTGGCTTTATCAATACATTATGTCCTTGTCCTGTATTGATAAAGTCACTGGATGGGCGAAACATCTACAAATAAAGATACCGATGTATTTCACATGTGTCTAATTCATCACCTTGTTGGTATTATATATCTTTCATGTATCACCTATGTATTCGACTGAAGACAGCTAATGTGTATGAGAAACGTTTCAGAGATAAAGATACACATGTGCTGCATGTGTCTTATCAAGTTGGCGTTAGTGTATACCATCATTATAACAACACAAACTTAAAAAGTGATTATTTGACTGTGTATTGTATAGTGCGCTGGTGGGTCCCAGTTTATCACCTCTTAGTAATATATTAATTGTTAACATTGTGCTGTTATATAACTATGTTTTGTTAACAGAGGATACTCTAAAATCACCTTAATTAACTTAATCTAATTTAATTTAGTCTAAATAACTTAAATCATGATTTTTTTTAGGTTATTAAATCGATTTAGCCTTTACTGGTACGGGGTATTAGGTTACATTTACCTTCATGGTGATCTGCCCTCTGTGTTGTGATCTCCGTCTGTGCTGTGTTCTTCTGAGTCTGTGCTGTGTTCTTCTGAGTCTGTGCTGCGTTCTACTGAGTCTGTGATGTGCTCTTCTGAGTCTGTCCTGTGTTCTTCTATGTCTGTGCTGTGCTGTGTTCTGACTCTGTGCTGTGTTCTTTTCAGTTTATGGTGTGTTCTTTTTGCAAGTGGGTTTGGGTTTGAGAAGGACCTGCCTAGTATGGGCTAGTAGCCCTCTGTGCTATGTTCTCCGTCTGTGTCGTGTTCTCCTCCGGTTGCACTGCGTTCCTCTCCGTCAGTACTACGACAGTGCAATATCCTTGCAATGGTGAACACTCCAGTGTTACTGAGACTCGCTCTTTCCTGGTTGCATTCTTAAAGCCTCTGCCTCGCCTGTATTGAGGCTAACAGTTTGCTGCAGGCGGTGCTAGTCCAGTGTTATTGTTATTGAATTGGCTAGAGAAAAAAAAACATTTCTGACTTGTCACCTACATGATGACCCGTTTGTCGTTGGTACTGTAGTCGGCACTGAAGCATCGGATATAGCACCTGCCGGGGACGGTAGTGTGTGGTACCTCAGCTACGAATATGGTAGCCATAGGTGCTATGGCAGGCCGCCATAGGACGCCGAGAGATGACCTGTAATCAGAGTATGTACAGGGTATATACACCGGGAAGTATATTTTTCTTGCAGTGTATATACACGCTGATTGGTATATATTTCTCAGTGTATATGCCCCAAGAGTCACACTACTACTGCCACCTAGGTTAGTGCAGTACTGACAGTGACTCCACACCACTACTGTCACCTAGGTTAGTGCAGTACTGACAGTGACTCCCCACCACTACTGTCACCTAGGTTAGTGCAGTACTGACAGTGACTCCCCACCACTACTGTCACCTAGGTTAGTGCAGTACTGACAGTGACTCCCCACCACTACTGTCACCTAGGTTAGTGCAGTACTGACAGTGACGCCAAAGCACTACTGTCACCTAGGTTAGTGCAGTACTGACAGTGACTCCCCACCACTACTGTCACCTAGGTTAGTGCAGTACTGACAGTGACGCCAAAGCACTACTGTCACCTAGGTTAGTGCAGTACTGACAGTGACGCCACACCACTACTGTCACCTAGGTTAGTACAGTACTGACAGTGACTCCACACTACTACTGTCACCTAGGTTAGTACAGTACTGTATGTGACTCCACACTACTACTGTCACCTAGGTTAGTACAGTACTGACAGTAATTCTACACTACTACTGTCACCTAGGTTAGTACAGTACTGACAGTGAATCCATACCACTACTGTCACCTAGGTTAGTACAGTACTGACAGTGACTCCACACTACTACTGTCACCTAGGTTAGTACAGTACTGACAGTGACTCCACACTACTACTGCCACCTAGGTTAGTACAGTACTGACAGTGACTCCACACTACTACTGTCACCTAGGTTAGTACAGTACTGACAGTGACTCCACACTACTACTGTCACCTAGGTTAGTACAGTACTGACAGTGACTCCACACTACTACTGTCACCTAGGTTAGTACAGTACTGACAGTGGCTCCACACCACTACTGCCACCTAGGTTAGTACAGTACTGACAGTGACTCCACACTACTACTGTCACCTAGGTTAGTACAGTACTGACAGTGACTCCACACTACTACTGTCACCTAGGTTAGTACAGTACTGACAGTGACTCCACACCACTACTGTCACCTAGGTTAGTACAGTACTGACAGTGACTCCACACCACTACTGCCACCTAGGTTAGTACAGTACTGACAGTGGCTCCACACCACTACTGTCACCTAAGTTAGTACAGTACTGACAGTGGCTCCACACTACTACTGTCACCTAAGTTAGTACAGTACTGACAGTGACTCCACACTACTACTGTCACCTAGGTTAGTACAGTACTGACAGTGGCTCCACACCACTACTGTCACCTAAGTTAGTACAGTACTGACAGTGGCTCCACACTACTACTGTCACCTAAGTTAGTACAGTACTGACAGTGACTCCACACTACTACTGTCACCTAGGTTAGTACAGTACTGACAGTGGCTCCACACTACTACTGTCACCTAGGTTAGTACAGTACTGACAGTGGCTCCACACAACTACTGTCACCTAGGTTAGTACAGTACTGACAGTGGCTCCACACTACTACTGTCACCTAGGTTAGTAGTACAATGGAGCTTAGGTAAAGCTCATCTTGGCTACTAAGAAGATCTCAGCTCATAGTTGCTAGGTAGAGCTCGGCTTAACTCCTCAAAAACATGTTTTTTTTATGTTTTTTTTTTAAATAGCATAACTGGGGTTGAAAATAACATGCAGATATTTGGCAAATTTATTCAATTAAATACAATGGGATCACAGCAGTGCAGAGTACAGCTCTGTGAGTACACGAAGTGCAGCTCTGTAAGTACACAGAGTTCAGCTCTGTGAGTACACAGTGCAGTTCTGTGTACTCACAGAGTCCAGCTCAGTGAATAATATAATAACAATAACAATAACAACAACAACAACAACAATAATAATAATAATAATAATATACCAATGCCAACTGCATGATTACCCAATTAGATAATTCACACATGTATGTGTGAATTATCCACATGTATGTGTGAATTATCTAATTATGTGTGTGTGTGTTCACCTAGTTGTACTTACCTAGTTGTGGTTGCAGGGGTCGAGTCATAGCTTCTATCCCCGCCTCTTCACTGGCCTCTACTGGGTCACTCTTTCCCCTCCATGAGCTTTATCATACCTCTTCTTAAGGCTATGTATGGATCCTTCCTCCACTACATCGCTTCCCAAACTATTCCACTTCCTGACCACTCTGTGACTGAAGAAATAGTTCCTAACATCCCTGTGACTCATCTGAGTCTTCAACTTCCAACTGTGACTCCTTGTTGTTGTGTCCCATCTCTGGAACATCCTGTCTCTGTCCACCTGGTCGATTCCTCTCAGGTGTGTGTGTGTGTGTGTGTGTGTGTGTGTCTACATCACTGACAGTGGCACAGGTTACCAGGAAGAATTTATCGTTCACTGTTCGAAACGTAGCAATCCCGTTTCTCCTAAAACCCAAACTGAAGTTTATGCTGTGTTATCATTCCACAGGTTTCATTTCTTCCTTCTGTGTGGCCGTCTTCCAGCAGCTTCTCCCGTGTTTACAAAATATAGGGATGTTCCTCTCCATCGCCGTACTCGCTTTGGGAAAGCGGCTGAAAACAGTGTTTTGCTTGGTAGGAAGTGCCATGTACTCACCTAATTGTGGTTGCAGGGGTCGATACTCAGCTCCTGGCCCCGCCTCTTGGCTGTCGACAGGTGACTCAACTAGCAATGGTCTGGTGCTGTTGACAGGTGACTCAACTAGCAATGGTCTGGTGATGTTGACAGGTGACTCAACTAGCAATGGTCTGGTGGTGTCGACAGGTGACTCAACTAGCAATGGTCTGGTGGTGTTGACAGGTGACTAAACTAGCAATGGTCTGGTGCTGTTGACAGGTGACTCAACTAGCAATGGTCTGGTGCTGTTGACAGGTGACTCAACTAGCAATGGTCTGGTGATGTTGACAGGTGACTCAACTAGCAATGGTCTGGTGGTGTCGACAGGTGACTCAACTAGCAATGGTCTGGTGGTGTTGACAGGTGACTCAACTAGCAATGGTCTGATGCTGTTGACAGGTGACCCAACTAGCAATGGTCTGGTGATGTTGACAGGTGACTCAACTAACAATGGTCAGGTGGTGTTGACAGGTGACCCAACTAGCAATGATCTGGTGATGTTGACAGGTGACTCCACAAGCAATGGTCAGGTGGTGTTGACAGGTGACCAGACTAGCAATGGTCTGGTGATGTTGACAGGTGACCCAACTAGCAATGGTCTGGTCGTGTTGACAGGTGACCCAACTAGCAATGGTCTGGTGATATTGACAGGTGACTCAACTAGCAATGGTCAGGTGGTGTTGACAGGTGACTCAACTAGCAATGGTCAGGTGGTGTCGACAGGTGACTCAACTAGCAATGGTCTGGTGGTGTTGACAGGTGACTCAACTAGCAATAGTCTGGTGATGTTGACAGGTGACTCAACTAGCAATGGTCTGGTGATGTTGACAGGTGACTCCACTAGCAATGGTCAGGTGGTGTTGACAGGTGACCAGACTAGCAATGGTCTGGTGATGTTGACAGGTGACCCAACTAGCAATGGTCTGGTCGTGTTGACAGGTGACCCAACTAGCAATGGTCTGGTGATATTGACAGGTGACTCAACTAGCAATGGTCAGGTGGTGTTGACAGGTGACCCAACTAGCAATTGGTAATCTGACGGTAGTTGAGACAGAAGCCAAGGTTATTCGTTTCATTTGTTTCATTGCCGTCTTGGTGAACGTAGAGTGCGAAAGGCTTCATATATGCTGAAAAAAATGTATCAGTTAGTGCCTTAAATAACAAATAGTTTCGTATATTGATTTATTGTTGAAATTAAGTTGTAGAAGAAACAGTGTTAGTGTTTGTGGTAATGAGGGTACTTGTGAAGGAGGGTGGCACTGAGGGAGAAAGGCAGGGTGATAGTGAGGGAGGGTGATAGTGAGGGAGGGAGGGTATTAGTGAGGGAAGGAGGGAGGGTGACAGTGAGGGAGGGAGTGTGATAGTGACGGAGAGTGGGTGATAGTGAGAAAGGGAGGGAGGGTGATAGTGAGAAAGGGAGGGAGGGTGATAGTGAGAAAGGGAGGGAGGGTGATAGTGAGAAAGGGAGGGAGGGTGATAGTGAGAAAGGGAGGGAGGGTGATAGTGAGAAAGGGAGGGAGGGTGATAGTTAGGAAGAGAGGAAGGGTGATAGTGAGGGAGAGAGAGTGATAGTGAGGGAGAGAGGGTGATAGTGAGGGAGGGAGAGAGGGTGATAGTGAGGACGAAAGGAAGGGTGATAGTGAAGAAGAAAGGGAGGGTGATAGAGAGGAATAGATGGAGGGAGGGTGATAGTGAGGAAGGGAGGGAGGGTGATAGTGAGGGAGTGATGGAGGGTGAAAGTAAAGAAGGGAGGGAGGGTGATAGTAAGGGAGTGATGGAGGGTGATAGTGAGGGAGGGAGAGAGGGTGATAGTGAGGAAGGAAGGAAGGGTTATAGTGAGGAAGGGAGGGAGGGTGATAGTGAGGAAGGTAGTGAGGGTGTTAGTGAGGGAGGGAGGGTGATAGTGAGGAAGGTAGTGAGGGTGTTAGTGAGGGAGGGAGGGTGATAATGAGGAAGGGAGGGAGGGTGATAGTGAGAAAGGGAGAGAGGGTGATAGTGAGGGAGTCATGTAGGGTGATAGTGAGAAAGGGATTGAGGATGATAGTGAGGAAGTGATGGAAGGTGATAGTGAGGGAGGGTGAAAGTGAGGAAGGGAGGGAGGGTGATAATAAGGAAGGGAGGGAGGTTGATTGTGAGGGAGGGAGGGAGGGTGATAGTGAGGGAGGGAGGGTGATAGTGAGGGAGGGAGGGTGATAGTGAGGGAGGGAAAGAGGGTGATAGTGAGGGAGGGAAAGAGGGTGATAGTGAGGGAGTGATGGATGGTGATAGTGAGGAAGGGAGTGAGGGTGATAGTGAGGAAGGGAGTGAGGGTGATAGTGAGAGACAAAGGGTGATAATGTTGGAAGAGTAAGGGTTGGTATTATTAAAGAAGTGGGAACAAAGAACTACATGTTTTGCAAGTGCTGGGAAGAGTTAAGTTGTGCACTAAATGACTGACAACTTACACATGACAACTGGTAACTTGTAGGTGATAACTGGTGACTTATAGGTGACAACTGGTGACTCATAGGTAATTTAATGGCGACACAAAGGCTTACAAGTAATATTAATGGTGAAATACATTAATACACTTTGTGACTTACAGGTGACACAGTTGGTGATTTACAGGTGACACAGTTGGTGACTTACAGGTGACACAGTTGGTGACTTACAGGTGACAAAGTTGGTGACTTACATGTGACAGAGTCGGGGAAACCGGTGCCGCAGTATCGGTCATGGGATTCGCCATCATCTGTCACACCTCCAGGGATTATAACGTAGTCAGTCGTACAATTTGTGTCGAACGTCCCTACGTCTTCAGTACATGAAAGTAACGCACAAATCAAACGTTATTTCATTAATGTTATGTAACAGCAGATTTATCAAAACTAACTTACTGAACGTCGATTTCCAGGCTAAGGGACTGATTACCTTATATCCTACTATCTTCTTATATCATCTCTGTTTTGAACCTAAGGAAGCCGCTAGTTGGCGAAATGTCTTCTAATTAACATACTCAGGTGCTGCATATGTGTGTGTGTGTGTGTGTGTGTGTGTGTGTGTGTGTGTGTGTGTGTGTGCTTGTGTAATTCCTCTCAGATCTAGTTTGACGCGATAACTTGTGGGGTCGGTCTAGTTTGATGTGACACTGGTCCAGTATGCTGCAGTTACCTTGTGACACTGGTCCAGTATGCTGCAGTTACCTTGTGACACTGGTCCAGTATAATGAAGTTACATTGTGACATTGGTCCAGTATAATGCAGTTACCTAGTGACACTGGTCCAGCATGCTGCAGTTACCTAGTGACACTGGTCCAGCATGATGCAGTTACCTAGTGACACTGGTCCAGTATGCTGCAGTTACCTTGTGACACTGGTCCAGTATGCTGCAGTTACCTAGTGACACTGGTCCAGCATGCTGCAGTTACCTAGTGACACTGGTCCAGTATGCTGCAGTTACCTTGTGACACTGGTCCAGCATGCTGCAGTTACCTAGTGACACTGGTCCAGCATGATTCAGTAACTTTTGACATTGGCTTAGTATGATTAAAAAATATTGTGGCACTGGTCTAGTATGAAGTCCTAACTTGTAACTCTTGTCTAACATAACACAATAGCTTGTAGCACTGGTCAGTCTAACAACACATTAACTTGTTGCACTGGTCAGTCTAACAACACATTAACTTGTTGCACTGGTCAGTCTAACAACACATTAACTTGTTGCACTGGTCAGTCTAACATAACACAATAACTTGTAACACTGGTCAGTCTAACTTGTAGCACTGGTCAGTCTAACATAACACAATAACTTGTAACACTGGTCAGTCTAACATAACACAATAACTTGTAACACTGGTCAGTCTAACATAACACAATAACTTGTAACACTGGTCAGTCTAACATAACACAATAACTTGTAACACTGGTCAGTCTAACATAACACAATAACTTGTAACACTGATCAGTCTAACATAACACAATAACTTGTAACACTGGTCAGTCTCACATAACACAATAACTTGTAACACTGGTCAGTCTAACATAACACAATAACTTGTAGCACTGGTCAGTCTAACATACCACAATAACTTGTAGCACTGGTCAGTCTAACATAACACAATAACTTGTAACACTGGTCAGTCTAACATAACACAATAACTTGTAGCACTGGTCAGTCTAACATAACACAATAACTTGTAACACTGGTCAGTCTAACATAACACAATAACTTGTAGCACTGGTCAGTCTAACATAACACAATAACTTGTAGCACTGGTCAGTCTAACATAACACAATAACTTGTAACACTGGTCAGTCTAACATAACACAATAACTTGTAACACTGGTCAGTCTAACATAACACAATAACTTGTAACACTGGTCAGTCTAACATAACACAATAACTTGTAACACTGGTCAGTCTAACATAACACAATAACTTGTAACACTGGTCAGTCTAACATAACACAATAACTTGTAACACTGGTCAGTCTAACATAACACAATAACTTGTAGCACTGGTCAGTCTAACATAACACAATAACTTGTAACACTGGTCAGTCTAACATAACACAATAACTTGTAACACTGGTCAGTCTAACATAACACAATAACTTGTAACACTGGTCAGTCTAACATAACACAATAACTTGTAACACTGGTCAGTCTAACATAACACAATAACTTGTAACACTGGTCAGTCTAACATAACACAATAACTTGTAACACTGGTCAGTCTAACATAACACAATAACTTGTAACACTGGTCAGTCTAACATAACACAATAACTTGTAACACTGGTCAGTCTAACATAACACAATAACTTGTAACACTGGTCAGTCTAACATAACACAATAACTTGTAACACTGGTCAGTCTAACATAACACAATAACTTGTAACACTGGTCAGTCTAACATAACACAATAACTTGTAGCACTGGTCAGTCTAACATACCACAATAACTTGTAGCACTGGTCAGTCTAACATAACACAATAACTTGTAACACTGGTCAGTCTAACATAACACAATAACTTGTAACACTGGTCAGTCTAACATAACACAATAACTTGTAACACTGGTCAGTCTAACATAACACAATAACTTGTAGCACTGGTCAGTCTAACATAACACAATAACTTGTAACACTGGTCAGTCTAACATAACACAATAACTTGTAACACTGGTCAGTCTAACATAACACAATAACTTGTAACAATGGTCAGTCTAACATAACACAATAACTTGTAACACTGGTCAGTCTAACATAACACAATAACTTGTAGCACTGGTCAGTCTAACATAACACAATAACTTGTAACACTGGTCAGTCTAACATACCACAATAACTTGTAGCACTGGTCAGTCTAACATAACACAATAACTTGTAACACTGGTCAGTCTAACATAACACAATAACTTGTAACACTGGTCTTACTGTAGATGAAAAATAAAAAATAAAAGATTTAGGAAATAGTAATCAGATTATACAAAACAACATAGCTAACAACAAGACAACATAGCTAACAACAAGACAACATAGCTAACAACAAGACAACATAGCTAACAACAAGACAACATAGCTAACAACAGTTGCAACTTTTTCAGAGTTATCTTAAACCTGTTTATGACGTAGAGTAAGGAAGGCATCATCAACTTGACACTTAGCAGACAAAATAACCTGTTAAAGTAAGAGGTGGGCATGATCAGAAAGTGAGTGCCCAAATTCAACTCCTTGGGCACTCCCTCTCCTGGTCATGCCCGTACTCAGTCTCAAGTTGATGATGGCTGCAATCTTTGTCTTTCTTGTGCCTATTAAATTGACAATGTTATTGTTAGAAAACGGAGATATACAAGATTCAGTCCATACTTGTACATCTGTTGCATAATACAGATTATATTTATACCTTACTTGTTGGTGGGTTTTTTCCATTATGGTTACTCGGTTTACTATCTTGTAGATGCTCCTTAAGGCACCGGATCAATCTGCCTTTTATTCCTGTCATTTCTTTTAATGTGTACAGATCAGGACATTTATTAGAGAAACGTTTCCTTTAATAAATGTCCTGAACTGTACTAAGTATCGTATCGGTATCACAATACCATTTTTATTTTTTTTTAATTTCTGGACTGGTCTCTAGGCTATTTTTTTGCAGTCCAGGAAGACTGAGAATGTCATTAAATTCCAGCAAGCTTATTAGACAGCATTTATCATTAGTTTTTGTTAGATCAAGATGTCTTAGAAATGGAGAAAGAGGAGGAAAGAACGGAGGATCGAGGAAGGAGAGAAATGAGGATGAAAATTTAAATGCCATCAAAGCATGACGCTTGTAGTGACTACCTCATAACCTCAGACCACTCCAGCCTGGGTCTAATCTCTGAAAACAGATGTCCACCTACCTGGTGGATAAGGGCCGTCGAGACCGCTAACAAAGAAACTTTTATCTCCGGTAGTGGTGTTACGCTCCCAGATAATGCCACAATAGCTGTCAGCCATCTCCACACAGGCACCGTAGTCCAGGTTGGCAATCTGACGTGTGTCTGAAAGTTGTGAACTGATGTCATTTCTATGGCACTGCAAGAAATTCAGGGAATAATAATTGGATCTTTCCTCCAGCTGTATATTCAGCTTGAATACCTTCCATCCCCCGCCCGGTTTAGTGCTCCCAAATTATATTAATAATAATAACAGTTAATAATAAACATTTTGCTATAGCGCAAAACTGAGACTTAAAACTCTATATATGTCTCATCTCGTTAGTTAAACGAACATACATGCAACTAATGTGGTATTTTATTGTGGCAACGTTTCTCTCTCCAGGAGCCTTGTCAAGCTTGGCAAATCTCCTGGAGATCGAAACGTTGCCACAATAAAGTGCTGAACAAGTGTCTCATTTATCTACAGTTACTACAACCCACCATTAGGGTTGGACAAAGAAGGGCCGAAGTTGAAGCTGTAGATGGTGCCTGATGTAGCCGTGTAGTACTGTAGACATCCGCTGGGCGCTGACACACGTCAAGAATAAGAAATTTATTTTGAATAAGAATAAGAAATTTATTTTGACATGATACATGGTTGAACAGAGTAATATAATATTTGGGTGTACGTGCCAAAAGCCCCTTAGCATGTAGAGCATTTCGGGCAAACTTAAAAATTAACTTAAGATTAGGAAGGCAATAATAGTTCATAGAGAATTAAATATTCTATTAGGTAATGCTACATGGCTTTAATAAGTCTAGTAGAGAATAATTACAATATCGAATTAGTTTATAATGATTACAGAATTACAATAGAACAATTTAAAACAATTTACAATATGATGTATTACAATTTAGTACTATTTAAAATAATGAAATTTAGACAGTGTATAATGTCATGATATGTGTATGTATTAGTGGATTTACTTAGACCTACATGGATGTATGTGCAAGGGAATGTATGATTAATGACGTGAGGAATGTTTATGTAAGAATGAGAGATTGACCTCTCCTCGTAAGACATACCCCGTGTGTGTGTGTACTCACCTAGTTGTACTCACCTAGTTGTGGTTGCAGGGGTCGATTCATAGCTCCTGGCCCTGCCTCTTCACTGGCCGCTACTGGGTCACGCTCCCTGCTCCATGACCTTTATCATACCTTTCCTTAAAACTGTGTGTGTGTGTGTGTGTGTGTGTGTGTGTGGTGTGTGTGTGTACACTCACCTATTTGTACTCACCTATTTGTGGTTGCAGGGGTCGAGTCATAGCTCCTGGCCCCGCCTCTTCACTGATTGGTACTAGGTCCTCTCTCTCCCTGTTCCATGAGCTTTATCAAACCCCGTCTTAAAACTATGTATGGTTCCTGCCTCCACTACATCACTTTCTAGGCTATTCCACTTCCTGAAAACTCTATGACTGAAGAAATACTTCCTAACATCCCTTTGACTCATAGGAGTCTTCAACTTCCAATTGTGACCCCTTGTTTCTGTGTCCCCTCTCTGGAACATCTTGTCCCTGTCCACCTTATCTATTCCTCGCAGTATTTTATATGTCGTTATCATGTCTCCCCTAACCCTCCTGTCCTCTAGTGTCGTCAGGCCGATTTCCCTTAACCTTTCTTCGTAGGACAATCCCCTTAGCTCTGGGACTGTTAGTTACCATTTTGTCCTAGGCACATGTCGATTTGACACTAGGCCTGTGTGTGTGTGTGTGTGTGTACTCACCTAGTTGTGTGTGTGTGTGAAAGAGGACTTGTTGAGAGGTGAGTGCATGTGTAGGAGAGAATGTCAAGCTTTTATTTACGTCCTCACCTTTGTATGGTGAGTCACAGGGAATCTGAATGACTTTAATATTCCAAGAACGAGTCACGTTGGCCAGAGAGCGGTCCACCGTCACCCTGATCGGTCCACCAGCTGGGTCCACGTTGACGTACACTGCGGGACATATCCATAATGCATAAAATATATGTTTTTTAAGGATAAGAGTCTATGGGAGAGAAAAGCTCAGGCTATTATAAATTCTGATCAGACGATCAGCAACAAGAAACCTAATAATAATGAGACAAGCAAACCACGGAACGGGTGGGGTTTGAACCATGGCGAGTGAGTTTGCAATCATGTTTTGAAGACTTACAAAACTGAGGCGATTAATACAATTCTTACATTTTGTTAGGTAAAAGGACACGGATGCAACTGCTTATGGCAACGTTTCGCTCTCCAGGAATCTGTCTATATCAGACATTGACTATATTAGACACTGTCTATATCATTGTCAATATCAGACATTGTCTATATCAGACATTGTCTATATCAGAAGTTGTCTATATCAGACGTTGTCTATATCAGACATTGACTATATTAGACATTGTCTATATTAGACGTTGTCTATATCAGACGTTGTCTATATCAGACGTTGACTATATTAGACACTGTCTATATCAGACGTTGTCTATATCAGACATTGACTATATTAGACACTGTCTCTTTCAGACATTGACTATATTAGACACTGTCTATATCAAACGTTGTCTATATCAGACATTGTCTATATCAGACATTGTCTATATCAGACATTGACTATATTAGACCCTGTCTATATCATTGTCTATATCAGACATTGTCTATATCAGACGTTGTCTATATCAGAAGTTGTCTATATCAGACGTTGTCTATATCAGACATTGTCTATATCAGACATTGTCTATATCAGACATTGACTATATTAGACACTGTCTATATCATTGTCAATATCAGACATTGTCTATATCAGACGTTGTCTATATCAGACGTTGTCTATATCAGACATTGTCTATATCAGACGTTGTCTATATCAGACGTTGTCTATATCAGACATTGTCTATATCAGACGTTGTCTATATCAGACGTTGTCTATATCAGAGAGGATCCCTGCCCACATTTCTCACAACCCCAATAAGCTAACAACTTCAGAGAATCTAAATATAAAATCATATAGAAAGAACATTCAAGTCAATAACTCAAAAAAATAACATAATTTTATCCAAAACATTTTAATTTTAGTGGTAAAGAGGAAAAAATCTAAAAATTGCTATAAAATCACGAAAAAGTGTGACAGTAATACGATGTGGATGGTCGGAGATAATGGATACAAGATTACTGGGAGTAGACTGATATATCTTTGATGAGTTCCGGATGGGATGAAGATGGTACTTGGTCTAAACCCTGGTAATAGGTACCTGTTCTCATCCCAAATGGTATTCTTCAAGTCACTATGTGTCACTTACACCCAACTTTCCGTCTGTCGCTTTAACCTCTGTATGTTAGAAGCGATCAAGGTCCCAGGACCGAAACGTTTTCTAATAAATATGTCCATGGGGAAGTGGAACAGAATTCTTCCTCCGTAAGCCATGCATGCCGGGAGTAAAGGGATAGTAACCCCTTCTCCTGTATACATTACTAAAGTTAAGAAAGAGGAACTTTCCGTTTTTATTTTTGGGTCACCCTGCCTCGGTGGGATACAGCTGGTTTGTAGAAAGAAGGTGTCCTAGTGTTTGCTCACGTGTCTTTCTAAACAAAGGTTATACTTACTGTGTTGTCCATCGTTGGAGCCACAGATCCTTGGCACTCAGGATGTGTTGAAGGTTGTACTTACTGTGTTGTCCATCGTTGGAGCCACAGATCCTTGGCACTCAGGATGTGTTGAAGGTTATACTTACTGTGTTGTCCATCGTTGGAGCCACAGATCCTTGGCACTCAGGATGTGTTGAAGGTTATACTTACTGTGTTGTCCATCGTTGGAGCCACAGATCCTGGGCACTCAGGATGTGTTGAAGGTTATACTTACTGTGTTGACCATCGTTGGAGCCACAGATCCTGGGCACGGAGGAGGATGGAGTGATGGTGAGGAAGTCTGTAATACAGTTGCCATTAGCGTCTGGCTGCGCCAAGTCGAAGTCCAGAAAGTCGAGGCGCAGTTGACAGATGTTCGAGTTGACGCGGTTGACGGTCAGAGTACAGGTGCCAGCACCTGAGTCCGCACCGCTGTAGCTGGGGTTCACAAAGTATGTGTTGTTGTAGCTGGTTGAACCCCCGCAGCTGCGGAGTGCTGTAACGAGGCAAGGCAAAGGAACCTCATCATTTAAAACAGATTCAAGTACACGAGTCAGACCAGGACGTATATTAGGGTTCACTCTCTTTAGTCAAATTATATTATTATCTAGAATATAAAGGCACAATGCCATGACTGAAACAATACACAAATTACCTGCACAGAGGAAAAACTTATGACGACATTTCGGTCCGATTTGGTCCATTAACTAGTCCAAGTCGGACCGAAACGTTCTCATAAGTATATCATATGTGAAGCTTATTTGTATATTATTATATAAATGGTTTAGAAAATTAACAAGTAGTTTAATGTGACACTTAGATATGTTTCTTGAGGAAACGTTTCGCCAACGAGTGTCTATCAGTCCACTACAGAGAAGAACGGAGGAATATTCAGAGGAGTTTGAGGGAATCAGTCCCTCAGCCTCGAGATGCTGTGTTCAGTATATCATCATTGCTAAAAGCTGGCTGAGGGACTGATTACCTTAAACTTCCTTTTTTACGTATTCCATAGTTTTTCTCTATATTTGACTGATGAAGCCACTGGCTGGTTGTAGCAACCAAAAAAGGCACCCAAATAGTGTTGATATAAGTACCTCATTCAGCTACATAAGAATATAAGGAGGAATAATGCAGCAGGCCTACTGGCCCATACTAGGCAGGTTCATCTCAAACACAAACCCACTAAGAAAACTATTTGCCCAACCCATTTTCTATGCTGCCCAATGAATAAGCTTTGATAACTCTATTAACTCAAGATGTCAGAAGCGATGAGGATGTTGAGGGGTAACTCACCTATGCAGCAGACGCCGTAACCTTTGGCGCACTTGCCCGACGCTCTGCCACTGGTTTTTGTACATTCTTTCCCAGGTACACAGGTTCCCATGGCCAGCACTGGATCGTTAGTGGCACACATGTCTGGCTGGATCTTCAGCAGCACCACCAGTACTGCATCACACACAGAATGAAAGACGTATATTGTACTGTGAGTCAAAGACTACACACAAGTGAACAATGTTGGTAAGGGTAAGAGTGTTAACAAAGTGTATCACAAGCAGGTAAATATTGCGGGTGATAAGTATGTTAAACTAGGACGTATGTTAACAGACTAGGAAGTATGTTAAGAGACTAGAAAATATGTTAACAGACTATTAAGTATGTTAACAGACTATTAAGTATGTTAACAGACTATTAAGTATGTTAACAGACTAGAAAATATATTAACACTAGGAAGTATGGTAAGAGACTAGAAAATATATTAACAGTCTATGAAGTATGCTAAGAGATTAGAAAATATATTAACAGACTAGAAAGTATGCTAACAAACTTCAAGGGCAAAAAAATTATTTTATAAAAAATCTGGTCAAAATGATAGCCAGACTTTACGATGAAGATTCATTATCTTAAATGTTGCCTAGTCTCAAAAAATCACACGACCTCCTGAAATGACTACACAATAATTTTACTCCAGCGAAGGAACTGACATCAAAAAATAATCTTGCATTAAATAAAATGACTTGAGGATTAAATAAAACGTTGTTTGTAAATTATCATCAAGACTCTAACAATAGGCTGACTTCTCTTAAAAGGCCTGACCCTGTAAAATAGCCTACTTAAATTGTATAAATCATCCTCAAAATAGCCTACAGAGCTCAGTCATACGAAGAGTTAGCAGAGATGTAGACGTATAGTCATCAGTTGAGAGTAGTGTGGTCAGTCCCTCAGCTTGGAGAAGAGTTCTGCTCCATACTCTCTTCTCCAGACTGAGGGACTGACCACCTCAAAACAACGTCTTCAAGGGTGATGGACTGATTACATCGTCTCCACATCTTTGCCTACTGTGTAGGCGAAACTCTTCAAAATAAAGATACCTAACTGTTGCACCTGTGTCTTACTTATAAACAAACAAGAGATAATCTCACTTTTGTCGTCTCTCTCAGTGGTAGCAAGAGCAGTTACATTTTGCTGTTGGTGTGATGCCACGCCCTCCTGGTGCTCAAGCGCTGAGGGTGTCGTTATAGCAACGCCCACGCCCTCCTGGTAGTCAAGCGCTGAGGGTGTCGTTATAGCAACGCCCACGCCCTCCTGGTAGTCAGGCACTGAGGGTGTCGTTATAGCAACGCCCACGCCCTCCTGGTGGTCAAGCGCTGAGGGTGTCGTTATAGCAACGCCCACGCCCTCCTGGTAGTCAGGCACTGAGGGTGTCGTTATAGCAACGCCCACGCCCTCCTGGTAGTCAGGCACTGAGGATGTCGTTATAGCAACGCCCACGCCCTCCTGGTAGTCAGGCACTGAGGGTGTCGTTATAGCAACGCCCACGCCCTCCTGGTAGTCAGGCACTGAGGGTGTCGTTATAGCAACGCCCACGCCCTCCTGGTAGTCAGGCTTCGAGGGCGCTGCTATGACGGAGCTCACAATGAGTCCCAAAGCCCATGTTAATCCGGCTCTGCCTCCTTGTATCTGTGGGTGGAATGGTTGACGTCTGAACCTCAGCTAGGATGAACGACAACCGCTTCAAAAATAACAAATTATAAACATTTATTCCGCATGAAATTATATAGGTTAACAGATAATGGCTTACACTGATTGTAAAAAAAGACACTCTAGTCATGCAGTGTATTTACGTTCATGAATGAAACGCTTGTATAAATGTTTCCTGACAGTGGTGGGTCATATGATGTCCCACCACTGGGTACACCCCTTTAAATTATGGTTATGATTATATGCATTGACTCTTAAGACGAGGAGAGTTACCAAGGGAGGATGGAGAGGTCGGTGAAGGCTGCTTGTGTTTTGTTTTTTTACTCAGATTTGAATGCTAGAGTGATGACCTTCACATTCACACGTATACACTAACAAATGAATTGCAGAAAGCAGTCACTGGGAGACTTGAAACTTGAAGTTTGGGAAGCATAACCATCATTGATAAGTAAGATACATGTGAAACAGCTGGGTATCTTTATTGTTGATGAAGCCTACTGTGTAGGTGAAGCGTTAAAATACTAAAGACAACCATCTGTTGCACATTTGTCTTACTCATCAGCTTCTCGGTATTTTGTACCATTTTCAACATAACTCAGGAAATCGTAATAACACGGCTGAAAACAAATCACAGAATTTGTAGAGCTCCAGCCATGGGTTCGACTCCTATCCGTTCTCTGACTTGATAACCAGCATTGTCCTCGAAGATCCGAAGGCTCAGACCTCTCTCTCCCATTCTGTTCCTAGGATGCTTCAATGACTTACCAGAGAATATAAACTTAAAGGGCGAACAGACTAGATTTCTAGGGCGAAGGCTAGATTTCTATGGTGGATAGTCTCCTGAGGCGATTAGACTCCTAGGGTGGATAGTCTCCTGGGGCGATTAGACTCCTAGGGTGGATTGACCTCTAGCTTGGATAGCTTCCTACGGGTCACTATTCATGGATGATAGAACAATAATGAGAAACGTACAAACGTGTAGAAGAGTCCTCGAAACTGCGTGAGTCAGAAAAAAAACAACGAAAGTTATAAAAAAAATGTGGCTGCTTGACTACAACCCTGTTAATCA
Source organism: Cherax destructor (assembly GCA_009830355.1). Taxonomy (NCBI): domain Eukaryota; kingdom Metazoa; phylum Arthropoda; class Malacostraca; order Decapoda; family Parastacidae; genus Cherax; species Cherax destructor. The sequence continues at coordinate 28,363 of WNWK01013857.1, read as the reverse complement.
ACTGATCAACCAGGCTAGGGCAACTTGCAACAAGCAAGCCAACTTAACCATCTAGGCCCATTTGATTAGACATCGTGCAGAAATTTGTCTAGTTTTCCCTGAAAGCTTTAAGCCCTGCACCGGCAATATTTCTTGCGTCTTCTGGTAGAAGGTTGAAGAGTCTGGGGGCAGCGGATGTTGACAGTGTTATCTAATTGTGTTTATGACGCCCTTTTCCTTAATTAGATTTTTGTCAGGGGCCAAGAAAACGTCTTTTGGCCGCTCCACATAGAGAATAACATGTTTGAAAGCCGACGATCACTTGGAATCCTCTTAAAACGCAACACGGTGAAGTCAATCAAGAAATGCTTTACTATCAGCAATTCTTTCATACACACGGTGATGGCAGCCTACCTTCATGACGACGTCTATGCTGTGCTCATCCACTGCTCACACCTGTGACTTCCACTGCTAACTGATGGAATAACGTTGTAGCGGCTCTCTTAAATCCTTTATGGCGTCGGTAAAGAAAAATGACCATTTAGTCACGTCGTCTTGTAGACGAAGTGGGTGAACACCCCTACAACCCCTCCGCTCCCCTGGTAGACACTGCTGATGTAAACAAACCCTCTGCTGTACACACTTCTGGACGGTCGTACAAATATGGAGCACCAGTATCAGTACTACTCATGATGTATTTTGCATGCCTCAAGAGTCGGGTTAGGTAAGGTTCGTCAGGAAACAGGACAAGTGTTCCCTGACGCTGGTTTTAGTTGCATGATGACTCGCAGCTGGAGCTTTCGGTCATCTGAACGAGGCCTTCCACTACTTCAAGAGTGTTGTGGACTATAAAGATAAAGATTTATTTCTTTGTAAAGGTTACAATGTGGAATTACAACTTTGGTTTGCCAAGTACAAAGAAAGCCACTATGATGCCTCTGTACCTTTGGTTCTTCATCAAAAGAGACTCAAGATATTTGAGAAGTTCTTAATCAATATGCGAGAAGAATTCTGAGCTGAAGACCAAAACGGCATAATACCTTGACGAGAACAATACATAACCCCACATATAGGAGACATAAGAACAAAAAGGCACAATACCATAATTGGAACAATACACAAATAGCCCGCAAATAGTAGAGAGGAGCTTACGACGACGTTTCGGTCCGACTTGGCCCATTTACAAAGTCACAAAGTTACATAGCATTCTGAGCAAACTTAGTAACCAACAATAGAATTGACATGATCCCTTTACTCATTTATGAAAACATGTTATATACCCAACAGCGCGTCCAAAATTGGCCTTAATAAGGGAAAGTATCGAGGACAAAATTCGAAAAAATCTGTCTGCTGAAGACCGGAGCTAATGCAAACTACTTAACGAACGTCGTAATAGCAGAAAAGACGTGAAAGAAGAGTCCATCGCTGGAGAAATGGAAGAGAATGAGAAAGTTAATAAAGCCATAAAATGAGAGATTCAGACATATCGCCGAGTTTGATGAGTAATGTGACTGAAATCTCCACCAGATGGCTCACTAGACCCTGATAGTGTCCACCAGATGGCTCACTAGACCCTGATGATCTCCACAAGATGGTTCACTAGACCTTGATGGGCTCCACTAGATAGCTCAGTAGACCCTGATGATCTCCACCAGATGGCTCACTAGACCCTGATCCGTCTTTTAATTCTTTCAATAATAACTCTACAATACACTTTACCTGGTATACTCAACAAACTTATTCTCCTATAATTTTTACACTCTCTTTTGTCCCCTTTGCCTTTATACAAAGGAACTATGCATGCTCTCTGCCAATCCCTAGGTACCTTACCCTCTTCCATACAAGATGGCTCACTAGACCCTGATGATCTCCACCAGGTGGCTCACTAGACCCTGATGGCCTCCACTAGATTGCTCACTAGACCCTAATTGACTCCACCAGATGGTTCACTAGACCCTGATTGTCTCCACCAGATGGCTCACTAGACCCTAATTGTCTCCACCAAATGGTTCACTAGACCCTGATTGTCTCCACCAGATGGTTCACTAAACCACCTAGGTCTCCGCCAGATGGCTCACTACACCCTGAATACCTTCACAGATGGCTCACTGAACAATCAAAGTATCAATACTCTATCACCTCTTATTAGAATTAGAAAATCAGAATTAGACACTTAGGCAACATTTGGGAATCTTTATTGTAGAAACGTCTGGTCAACAAGTGGCTTCCTCAGTCCGTTACAGAGATGAATGGTGGAAGGAGTCTGAGGTAATCAGTCCCTCAGCCTTGAGTCGATGTGTCCTTCTACATCTATAAAGAAAAAAAGACGTTTCGTCCACTAAGGAATTTATCAGTTGATAAATTTTCTGTTGAGCGAAACGTCTTGTCAATGAAATTGCATAAATAGTATATCGTATCATATTAACCTATTTGTAGGTATATAATACAACTGATATACACTCGTTGGAAGCAGGGCCGGATTAAGGCATATTTTTAAGGGGGCTGCAGCCCAGGGCCCTTCCCCAGCTGGAGGGCCTCACAGTACCTGTAGCCCATGGGCCTCACAGTACCTGTAGCCCAGGGGCCTTCGCCAGCTAAAGGGCCTCACAATACCTGTAGCCCAGGGGCCTCACAGCACCTGTAACCCAGGGGCCTCACAGTACCTGTAGCCCAGGGGCCTCACAGCACCTGTAGCCCAGGGGCCTCAGTACCTGTAGCCCAGGCCTCACAGTACCTGAAGCCGAGGAGCCTCACAGTACCTGAAGCCGAGGGGCCTCACAGTACCTGTAGCCCAGGGGTCTACAAAATTTTAATCCAGCTATGGTTAGAAGTATATCTTACTGTGTCGCAGAATATTGGAGTATACAGATCATACTGCAGAGATGTGTGAACACTTTAAGTACGGATGTTAATATGTATACTAATACACATGCAGGACCCGCTTTACAGCGCTTCACTTTATAGCGTTCCGCTAATGCAGCAGTTTTCAATTATACCCATTCTTTATTTATTCAGATTTCCTACAATAAATATATTCACTATAAGGCAAAGACGAAAATTTTTAATGTGTGTACAGTATAAGCATTTTTTAGGCCTAGTTCTATTGCTCACTTATATGATAGTGTGAACATGTTTATCAGGCTTTTATATGCATCTAAAAGTGAACAGAAAGCTGTTTCACTTTACAGCAGTAGACCGGAATCTAGCCTGCTGTATAAGCGGGGCCTTCCTGTACACAGGTGTTTCTACGCTAGGATAGTAGCAATTTGTTAAAGAAATCGCAGATTAATATAACACATGCGACACATTTGGGTTTCTTTGCTGTCGAAACGTTTCGTCTGTATGACATGTTTCTTCAGTCGAATACAGAGGTAGCTAAAATGTTAGAGGCAGTTGAAGAAGTGGAGATTTTGAGGTGTTCAGTCCCATAGCCTTGATATCAGGTAGTCTTGAAGTGATCAGTCCCATAGCCTTGATATCAGGTAGTCTTGAAGTGTTCAGTCCCTCAGCCTTGATATAAGGTATTCTTGAAGTGTTCAGTCCCATAGCCTTGATATCAGGTAGTCTTGAATTTTCGTTACCTTGAGGTATCAGTCCCTAGCCTTAAATCGGAGTCAAGGTGGGAAAAGGATCTTGAAGTGTTCAGTCCCTCATCCTTGATATCAGGTAGTCTTGAAGTGTTCAGTCCCTCATCCTTGATATCAGGTAGTCTTGAAGTGTTCAGTCCCACATCCTTGATATCAGGTAGTCTTGAAGTGTTCAGTCCCACATCCTTGATATCAGGTAGTCTTGAAGTGTTCAGTCCCTCAGCCTTGACATCAGGTAGTCTTGAAGTGTTCAGTCCCTCAGCCTTGATATCAGGTAGTCTTGAAGTGTTCAGTCCCTCAGCCTTGATATCAGGTAGTCTTGAAGTGTTCAGTCCCACATCCTTGATATCAGGTAGTCTTGAAGTGTTCAGTCCCACATCCTTGATATCAGGTATTCTTGAAGTGTTCAGTCCCTCAGCCTTGATATCAGGTATTCTTGAAGTGTTCAGTCCCACATCCTTGATATCAGGTAGTCTTGAAGTGTTCAGTCCCACATCCTTGATATCAGGTATTCTTAAAGTGTTCAGTCCCACATCCTTGATATCAGGTAGTCTTGAAGTGTTCAGTCCCTCAGCCTTGATATCAGGTATTCTTGAAGTGTTCAGTCCCTCAGCCTTGATATCAGGTATTCTTGAAGTGTTCAGTCCCTCAGCCTTGATATCAGGTAGTCTTGAAGTGTTCAGTCCCTCAGCCTTGATATCAGGTAGTCTTGAAGTGTTCAGTCCCATAGCCTTGATAGAAGGTTGTCTTGAAGTGTTCAGTCCCTCAGCCTTGATATCAGGTAGTCTTGAAGTGTTCAGTCCCTTAGCCTTGATATCAGGTATTCTTGAAGTGTTCAGTCCCTCAGCCTTGATATCAGGTAGTCTTGAAGTGTTCAGTCCCTCAGCCTTGATATCAGGTAGTCTTGAAGTGTTCAGTCCCACATCCTTGATATCAGGTATTCTTGAAGTGTTCAGTCCCTCAGCCTTGACATCAGGTATTCTCGAAGTGTTCAGTCCCACAGCCTTGATATCAGGTAATCTTGAAGTGTTCAGTCCCTCAGCCTTGATATAAGGTAGTCTTGAAGTGTTCAGTCCCTCAGCCTTGATATCAGGTAGTCTTGAAGTGTTCAGTCCCTCAGCCTTGATATCAGGTATTCTTGAAGTGTTCAGTCCCTCAGCCTTGATATCAGGTAGTCTTGAAGTGTTCAGTCCCTCAGCCTTGATATAAGGTAGTCTTGAAGTGTTCAGTGCCACAGCCTTGATATAAGGTAGTCTTGAAGTGTTCAGTCCCACATCCTTGATATCAGGTAGTCTTGAAGTGTTCAGTCCCACAGCCTTGATATAAGGTAGTCTTGAAGTGTTCAGTCCCTCAGCCTTGATATCAGGTAGTCTTGAAGTGTTCAGTCCACTTTCGGGCCATTGTGATATCAGGTAATCTTGAAGTGTTCAGTCCCTCAGCCTTGATATCAGGTAGTCTTGAAGTGTTCAGTCCCTCAGCCTTGATATCAGGTAGTCTTGAAGTGTTCAGTCCCTCAGCCTTGATATCAGGTAATCTTGAAGTGTTCAGTCCCTCAGCCTTGGTATCAGGTAGTCTTGAAGTGTTCAGTCCCACATCCTTGATATCAGGTAGTCTTGAAGTGTTCAGTCCCACTTCCTTGATATCAGGTAGTCTTGAAGTGTTCAGTCCCTCAGCCTTGACATCAGGTAGTCTTGAAGTGTTCAGTCCCTCAGCCTTGATATCAGGTAGTCTTGAAGTGTTCAGTCCCTCAGCCTTGATATCAGGTAGTCTTGAAGTGTTCAGTCCCACATCCTTGATATCAGGTAGTCTTGAAGTGTTCAGTCCCACATCCTTGATATCAGGTATTCTTGAAGTGGTCAGTCCTTCAGCCTTGATATCAGGTATTCTTGAAGTGTTCAGTCCCACATCCTTGATATCAGGTAGTCTTGAAGTGTTCAGTCCCACATCCTTGATATCAGGTATTCTTGAAGTGTTCAGTCCCACATCCTTGATATCAGGTAGTCTTGAAGTGTTCAGTACCTCAGCCTTGATATCAGGTATTCTTGAAGTGTTCAGTCCCTCAGCCTTGATATCAGGTATTCTTGAAGTGTTCAGTCCTCAGCCTTGATATCAGGTAGTCTTGAAGTGTTCAGTCCCTCAGCCTTGATATCAGGTAGTCTTGAAGTGTTCAGTCCCATAGCCTTGATAGAAGGTTGTCTTGAAGTGTTCAGTCCCTCAGCCTTGATATCAGGTAGTCTTGAAGTGTTCAGTCCCTTAGCCTTGATATCAGGTATTCTTGAAGTGTTCAGTCCCTCAGCCTTGATATCAGGTAGTCTTGAAGTGTTCAGTCCCTCAGCCTTGATATCAGGTAGTCTTGAAGTGTTCAGTCCCACATCCTTGATATCAGGTAGTCTTGAAGTGTTCAGTCCCTCAGCCTTGATATAAGGTAGTCTTGAAGTGTTCAGTCCCTCAGCCTTGATATCAGGTAGTCTTGAAGTGTTCAGTCCCTCAGCCTTGATATCAGGTAATCTTGAAGTGTTCAGTCCCTCAGCCTTGATATCAGGTAGTCTTGAAGTGTTCAGTCCCTCAGCCTTGATATCAGGTAGTCTTGAAGTGTTCAGTCCCTCAGCCTTGATATCAGGTAATCTTGAAGTGTTCAGTCCCTCAGCCTTGATATCAGGTATTCTTGAAGTGTTCAGTCCCTCAGCCTTGATATCAGGTATTCTTGAAGTGTTCAGTCCCTCAGCCTTGATATCAGGTAGTCTTGAAGTGTTCAGTCCCTCAGCCTTGATATCAGGTAGTCTTGAAGTGTTCAGTCCCTCATCCTTGATAGAAGTCATCTTATGGTCTTCAGTTTATCAACGTACACAGAAAATGTTCAATCTCATATTATAATTCTGAAACAGCCAAGTAGACTATATTGTTAACAGTACAGAAATAACATGTTGACCTGGCTGTCTCGTTGTTGACCTGGCTGTCTCGTTGTTGACCTGGCTGTCTCGTTGTTGACCTGGCTGTCTCGTTGTTGACCTGGCTGTCTCGTTGTTGACCTGGCTGTCTCGTTGTTGACCTGGCTGCCTCGTTGTTGACCTGGCTGCCTCGTTGTTGACCTGTGCTCTGACCTGGCTGTCTCGTTGTTGACCTGAATGTCTCGTTGTTGACCTGGCTGTCTCGTTGTTGACCTGAATGTCTCGTTGTTGACCTGGCTGTCTCGTTGTTGACCTGGCTGTCTCGTTGTTGACCTGGCTGTCTCGTTGTTGACCTGGTTGTCTCGTTGTTGACCTGGTTGTCTCGTTGTTGACCTGGCTGCCTCGTTGTTGACCTGGCTGTCTCGTTGTTGACCTGGCTGTCTCGTTGTTGACCTGGCTGCCTCGTTGTTGACCTGGCTGTCTCGTTGTTGACCTGGCTGTCTCTTTGTTGACCTGGCTGTCTCGTTGTTGACCTGGCTGCCTCGTTGTTGACCTGGCTGTCTCGTTGTTGACCTGAATGTCTCGTTGTTGACCTGGCTGTCTCGTTGTTGACCTGGATGTCTCGTTGTTGACCTGGCTGTCTCGTTGTTGACCTGGCTGTCTCGTTGTTGACCTGGCTGCCTCGTTGTTGACCTGGCTGTCTCGTTGTTGACCTGGCTGTATCTTTGTTGACCTGGCTGTCTCGTTGTTGACCTGGCTGCCTCGTTGTTGACCTGGCTGTCTTGTTGTTGACCTGAATGTCTCGTTGTTGACCTGGCTGCCTCGTTGTTGACCTGGCTGCCTCGTTGTTGACCTGGCTGCCTCGTTGTTGACCTGGCTGCCTCGTTGTTGACCTGGATGTCTCGTTGTTGACTTGGCTGTCTCGTTGTTGACCTGGCTGCCTCGTTGTTGACCTGGCTGCCTCGTTGTTGACCTGGCTGTCTCGTTGTTGACCTGGCTGTCTCGTTGTTGACCTGGCATCGGTCACCATTGTCTCTACAAACAGAGCAAGTTACCACCACCACAAATATAACCAGTCACTACCTTTACCGCTTATCGAGGGTAACTACTCCTTCCTGTATAAGAGCGATAGGTAACTACCCGCACCCCACCAACAGAGGATGAGTTCTCAACCTGTAGGGTAAGGGGTCCTGCCTCATCCCCAGCAGGAGAAAGTTAAGGTATGGGGCTCAGACTGCTTCTGGCATCGTCTCTGAGGAAGAAAGTGTAAATATTGAGTCTAACTGTGTCTTGACACGACCACCTCTGTGTTCCACTGACATAAATCTATTTCAGTAGCATTATTTTGTGTACTCTGATGGTCTGACATGAGTGGTGCTGTTGTTACTGCTGCTGTTACTGATGTTGCTGGTGCTCTTATTGTTGCTGCTGCTGCTGCTGGTGTTGGTGGTGTTGCTGGTGTTGCTGGTGTTGTTAGTACTGCTGTTGCTAGTGTTACTGCTACTGGTGCTGCGACTGGTGTTGGTGGTTCTGTAGCAAGTGCTCCTGTGATCAGTGCTGCTGTGCTTAGTGCTACTGGAAATAAATGGTATAAAATACCGACACAATGGAAAAATAAACACATAAGCAGTATAATATGATCCTTTATTGACAGCGTTTCGCCCACACAGTGGATCACTGCGTGGGCGAAACGTTGTCAATAAAGGATCACATTATACTGCTTATGTGTTTATTTTTCGCTTAGTGCTGCTGTTGCTGGCGTTACTGTTGCTGGTGCTGCTGCTGTTTCTGGCGTCCTCAGCACAAACATCATCGAGGTACTGACATGTCCAAGAAATTGCTGAGTCAAGGTAAACAAAGCGAGAACGTTGATGCCTGTCCCAAGATCAAGGACTCTCCTTATCTGTCCCAAGATCATGGACTCTCCTTATCTGTCCCAAGATCATGGACTCTCCTTATCTGCCTCAAGATCATGGACTCTCCTTATCTGCCTCAAGATCATGGACTCTCCTTATCTGCCTCAAGATCATGGACTCTCCTTATCTGCCCCAAGATCATGGACTCTCCTTATCTGCCCCAAGATCATGGACTCTCCTTATCTGCCCCAAGATCATGGACTCTCCTTATCTGCCCCAAGATCATGGACTCTCCTTATCTGCCTCAAGATCATGGACTCTCCTTATCTGCCTCAAGCTCATGGACTCTCCTTATCTGCCCCAAGATCATGGACTCTCCTTATCTGCCTCAAGATCATGGACTCTCCTTATCTGCCTCAAGATCATGGACTCTCCTTATCTGCCCCAAGATCATGGACTCTCCTTATCTGCCCCAAGATCATGGACTCTCCTTATCTGCCTCAAGATCATGGACTCTCCTTATCTGCCCCAAGATCAAGGACTCTCCTTACCTGCCCCAAGATCAAGGACTCTCCTTATCTGCCCCAAGATCATGGACTCTCCTTATCTGCCTCAAGATCATGGACTCTCCTTATCTGCCCCAAGATCATGGACTCTCCTTATCTGCCCCAAGATCATGGACTCTCCTTATCTGCCCCAAGATCATGGACTCTCCTTATCTGCCTCAAGCTCATGGACTCTCCTTATCTGCCCCAAGATCAAGGACTCTCCTTACCTGCCCCAAGATCATGGACTCTCCTTACCTGCCCCAAGCTCATGGACTCTCCTTATCTGCCCCAAGATCATGGACTCTCCTTATCTGCCTCAAGATCATGGACTCTCCTTATCTGCCCCAAGATCATGGACTCTCCTTATCTGCCTCAAGATCATGGACTCTCCTTATCTGCCCCAAGATCAAGGACTCTCCTTACCTGCCCCAAGATCATGGACTCTCCTTATTTGCCCCAAGATCATGGACTCTCCTTATCTGCCCCACGATCATGGACTCTCCTTATCTGCCTCAAGGTCAAGGACTCTCCTTATTTGCCCCAAGATCTTGGACTCTCCTTATCTGCCCCAAGATCATGGACTCTCCTTATCTGTCCCAAGATCATGGACTCTCCTTATCTGTCCCAAGATCATGGACTCTCTTTATCTGCCTCAAGATCAAGGTCCCTGGTGAAGGTATCTTGATCCAAGAAACTGGAGCCACTTTCCTTCATCCTTGAATCAACCCTTGTCTCATTCTCAAGGAGCTGTATGATTCCTACGGATTTAGAGCTTTTGTCAGTAATATGTACTGAAGCATATTGATACATTTGTGTAGTGTATTATAAGTAATTCCAGTTGTGTTATAATTGTGATCCCTTGTTACTTGTGACGTCAGAGGCCCGCGCATGTGCGCGCGCAGAGACAAGCGTCTCCCTCATTCTCGTCTTAGACATAGGACTGGACAGAGGTGGCTGGGTACTATTCTCTCTCTTACTTAATATACGCGTTCACCATCCATCCGTGACTTTCCTTGTGACTACCTTCTCCAAGAACCCCACATAACACTTTCTCTGGGATATAACGATTGTAGTCTTGTTGGGTTTAAGGCCTATCTACTACGTGAGGGTCATTTAGGTTGTATGTCCCCGGTTCACCACCAGTCAAGAATACTTGAATACCTAACACCGGTAGTAAATTCTCAGTGTAAATACACTTCATACACCTCTTGGTGTGCATACACTGAGAAACATACACCTCTTAATAGTCATACACCTCTCAGAACACACACACGAGGTTGAAGACTCAGATGAGTCAAAGGGATGTTAGGAAGTATTTCTTCAGTCATAGAGTAGTCAGGAAGTGGAATAGTTTAGCAAGTGATGTAGTGGAGGCAGGAACCATACACAGCTTTAAGACGAGGTATGATAAAGCTCAAGGAGCAGGCAGAGAGAGGACCCAGTAGCGGTAAGTGAAGAGGCGGGGCCAGGAGCTGAGTCTCGACCCCTGGAACCACAATTAGGTGAGTACACACACACACACACACGTTGACCCCGTGTTTTCGTTATTTTTTCGTTCCAGAATGCTGTTCAGGTGCCATTACCAAACGAATTTATTCCCATAAGGAATAATGTAAAGTAGACTAGTCCTTTTAGACCCCCAAAAAAACACTTACAAAAGCATTTAAAAAAATACACTTACATAAAAGGGCGAGTTTGGAGAAGGACGAACACCGGGGTCCACTATATATATATATATATATATATATATATATATATATATATATATATATATATATATATATATATATATATATATATATATATTATATATTAAAGAGAGAAAGAGAGACAGACTAAAATGTTTATTTTAAACTACTGGACAAAGTATAAGAGACAAACTAACGTGTCTGGGCTCTAAAGGGTTTATTTCGCCTTCATGTTTACTCAGCGTGTAAGCAAATCATGGCGACCTTGTTACCTGGAAGACACACTTTCAAGATGACTCTGTAAGTTCGAGTAAGACACTGTATTGGCTTTGACTTCACCGTAGGCGGGTGGTCAGTAGGGGCTCGTGGTGGTCAGTAGGTTTAACCTCCTTTGGAATGTAGGTATATAGGTCAAGCAAGCATTCGTGATGAATCGCTAACGGGAAGAGGCGCTTCAGATCTCTTGCTTGCCACTGTGAGTGTGTATGTAACAGTATGATATTCGTCGAGAGGATGCTAACGCAGAACCAGTAGCTGGAATGTGACTTTTAAACGTTATACTAGAACTTCATTTTTTTTTTTTATCTTTTTAAGGTATTTCTTGCGCGATTTATAGCGACAGTTTGTGAAGCCGACAGCAGTTAGACAAAACTTACTTGTGTAGAGCCTTGCCTGTCTGGAGCCTTGCCTGTCTGGAGCCTTGCCTGTCTGGAGCCTTGTCTGTCTCAATCCCTGCCTATCTGTAGCCTGACCTGTCTGTATATTTGCCTGTCTAGAGCCTTGTATATTTGTTGCCTTGCATGTCTGTAGCCTTGTCTGTCTGTAGCCTTGCATGTCTGTAGCCTTGCCTGTCTGTAGCCTTGCCTGTCTGTTGCCTTGCCTGTCTGTAGCCTTGCCTGTCTGAAGCCTTTCCTGTCTTGTGTTTTGCGTCTCAGTTCCTGCCTGTTAGAAACCTTGCCTGTCTTGTGTTGTGTCTGTCTCAGTCCTTGCCTGTCAAAAGTCTTGTCTTGATATGTGTCTGTCTCAGGCTCTACCTGTCACTGTATACTTCTACACTGTTCACTCTGAAGTGGTGTCTGCTGCTGATCTTTTCCTAAGTCGGAAAATTTATTAAAATATGTCTCTTATCCAATATTCTGAGTACAAGTTCTTTCTACTTTCATTGCCGTTCCTTGAGTTTCATAATAATGTATCGAGGCTGAGTTATACAACAGTCCTATGATAACGTAAATACATTTTTTTTGGAGGGGGATATAAGACAAAACACGAACGAGAAGAATCAGGAAGCTATCAATATTGCACTATCAACTGTGCAACTCATCCTCAAACAAAAATGTGGTTTGACATATAGCCCAGTGACGTCAATCTTTAGTTTCATCTGTCACTTCTGAAGCTTTCAGAACCTCTCCTAGCCAGCTGTGATGGAGTATATAAGAACGCATTGTGTGTTTCCCCGTACACTCAGACCAGGAGTCTATCACAGGTAGGCCAGGAGTCTGCCGTGCACAGCCATGAACAGAATTACTACCCATGCCACCATGAACAAGACACAAATACAAAACATTAGTGCCTGTAACCCAGTCACAACTGCGTGTGTCTTGTATCAACTCCATTTTGCTGATTTTAAATCTGAAGTTCGAATGGACCGAGTGCGTCAGGATCTGTCGTAGGAGCAATATATATATATAATATATATATATATATATATATATATATATATATATATATATATATATATATATATATATATATATATATATATATATATATATAATATAATATATATATATATATATAAATATATATATATATATATATATATATATATATATATATATATATATATATATATATATATATATATATATATATATATATATATATATATATATATATATATATATATATATATATATATATATATATATATATATATATATATATATATATATATATATATATATATATATATATATATATATATATATATATATATATATATATATATTGATGAATTTAACAGGAAAACACAACACTAACAACAACATTAATAATATAATACTAATAATAAAATAGTTATAATAATAATTATGATAATAATATGAATAATAATAAAAAACAATAATAAAGCGAATTAAAAAAAAAGAATATACGACAGCATGGTAAGAGAGAGGCAGGATCAGCGTTAACAGCAGTGCAGCAGATGTTTGACAGCAGTGCAGCAGATGCTTGACAGCAGTGCAGCAGATGCTTGACAGCAGTGCAGCAGATGCTTGACAGCAGTGCAGCAGATGCTTGACAGCAGTGCAGCAGATGCTTGACAGCAGTGCAGCAGATGCTTGACAGCAGTGCAGCAGATGCTTGACAGCAGTGCAGCAGATGTTTGACAGCAGTGCAGCAGATGTTTGACAGCAGTGCAGCAGATGCTTGACAGCAGTGCAGCAGATGTTTGACAGCAGTGCAGCAGATGTTTGACAGCAGTGCAGCAGATGCTTGACAGCAGTGCAGCAGATGCTTGACAGCAGTGCAGCAGATGTTTGACAGCAGTGCAGCAGATGCTTGACAGCAAGAACAGGAGACTCAGCAGCTGCATCAAGAAATGCAGCGGCAGCAGCATCAACAACTTCAGCAGCAACGTCAACAGTAACAGCAGTATCAGCAGCAGCAGCAGCTGATACTGCAGCAGCAGCAGTAGTATGAGCAGCAGCAGCAGCAGCATGATCAGGAGATGATAATCAGTATAGGTCAGCGAGGGATGCTTGTATAGCAGACCAACTCTCCCCACAACTGTTGATACAACCCACTTTCTGCCAACAAACTCAACCAGTGTTGCCAGCAGCTTTCCCCAACACACACACCACACCAGCGCACACGAGAAAGTCTCTATCCCTTTTTTTTTTTACAAAGTAAAAGTAGGCTGCAGGAACATGTCGGCCGAACGCGTCAAAGAAATCAAACCCGACGGATATGTAAATAAAAACTTGTCAGAACTGCGGCTAGCCAGGATTCATTCCTACGTCACCATGCCTGTGAGAACAGGACAAAGACTGCTCGTGAAGGCTGGTACCCAAATATGATATATATATATATATATATATATATATATATATATATATATATATATATATATATATATATATATATATATATATATATATATATATATATATATATATATATATATATATATATGTCGTGCCGATTAGGTAAAACTTGCGATTTTGGCTTAAATAGCAACGCTCACCTTGCCATATAAGACAAGTGAAAATTTGTGTATGCAATAATTTCGCCAAAATCATTTTGAACATAACGAAAACAATATATTTCATTGTGTTTGTTTATTATTAAATTAATGTTAACGTATCTAAAATATATTTAGTTGGGTTAGGCTAAATTAAATTGCGCTTGTTGTAATAAGGTTAGGTAGGTTTTCAAAGTTTCTCTTGGTACAAAATTATAAATTCTTACATTAACATAAATGAAAAAAATATATCTTTAAACGTATAAGAGAAAATTTTAGAAAGGACTTAATTTTAAATGAGTTCTTGCTAATTGACCAGTTTTACCTAATCGGCACGACATAGTGGTACCTCGACTTACGATGGTCCCCAAACTCACCCTTGTATGTAAGTTTATTTTTTTAAATGCTTTTGTAAGTGTAATTTTGGGGGTCTAAAAGGACTAGTCTATTTTACAACATTTCTTAAGGAGATAAATTCGTTTGGTAATGACACTTGAACAGCATTCTGGAATAAAAAATATCGTAAGTCGAGGTACCACTATATATATATATATATATATATATATATATATATATATATATATATATATATATATATATATATATATATATATATATATATATATATATATATATATATATATATATATATATATATATATATATATATATATATATATATATATATATATATGCAAGACAACCACTATGAAAAAATAGAAGAATTCCAAGCGCTTTCGTGACTACTCACATTATCAAGGAACTATAAAAGGAAACGTGAGAAGAAGGCTTATAAAGAGGCAGAATACACCTCACAGTCACATCACACTAACAAAGACAACACCTCACAGTAGCGTAACATCTCACGACTCTGTGAAGAGGAACATAAGAAAGGACCTGAAACTCTTCCCAAGAATTAAGATTAGTCCTATTTATCATTAAATTCTTCCCAAATTTTATTAATTATAAATGAATCCAATTTATATAAACCAAAAGAAATATTCATATTATTTTCAAAACTGCTTTTAATGACACATGATTCTATTATATTCCTCTCAACCATGGACTTGTTTGATACAACCTTCTGAGCATTTTGAAATTTTTTTATTTTTTTTTTAGCACATCGGCCGATTCCCACCAAGGCAGGGTGGCCCGAAAAAGAAAAACTTTCATCATCATTCACTCCATCACTGTCTTGCCAGAAGGGTGCTTTACACTACAGTTATAAAACTGCAACATTTACACCCCTCCTTCAGAGTGCCGGCACTGTACTTCCCATCTCCAGAACTCAAGTCCGGCCTGCCGGTTTCCCTGAATCCCTTCATAAATGTTACTTTGCTCACACTCCAACAGCACGTCAAGTATTAAAAACTGAAACATGGTATAATACCAAGAGTCGGGATATGATTGCTGAGTGTCATATTCAGGGGTTTAAGTTGTTCCATGTAGATAGATATAATGGGAAAGGGGGTGGAGTTGCATTGTATGTACGAGAAAATATAAATTGCTGCATAAAAACAGGCATAAAAATAGATGGATCATTAACAGAATCTGTTTGGGTAGAGTTTCTAGAAGGTCAAGAAAAACTGATTCTAGGTGTAATATACCGACCTCCAGGCTTGGATCACGATAGAGGGAGACTTCTTTGGGACGAAATTGTTAGGGCTTCTAGGCACAATAACGTAGTGTTAGTAGGGGATTTTAACTTTAGTCAAATTGACTGGACTTCTTTGACCGGTAATCTGGAGTCCAGTGACTTTATGGAAGTAGTTCAGGACTGTTTTCTGAAGCAGTGTGTGACGGAGCCTACCAGAGGTAATAATTTGCTCGACCTAGTCTTGTCAAATAAAGAAACTCTTGTAAATAATCTGGAGATCACTGAAGAGCTTGGAGCTAGTGATCACAAATCCATTACTTTTAATATTACATGGGAGTACGAGAATAGGGATAATACGGTAAAAGTTCCTGATTTTCGTTCTGCCGTTTATATTGGACTTAGGGAACACCTGTCTAATCTCGACTGGGGTAATCTAGCTAACGATTACGATGGGATCTGCGTTTATGATTTTTTCTTAATAATGTACAACGTGCACAGAGTATGTTTATTCCCCAGAGAGAATTTAGGTCAAATAATAACGATCCCAAATGGATTAACAGGAGGCTAAAACATTTATTAGGGAGAAAAGAGGAATTTATAGGCGCATCAAAAGAGGAGATGTTAACCTTATTGACCAATATGTTCAGTTGAAAGAGAAGTAAAAAAGGGATTAGAAAGGCTAAACGTGACTATGAGATTAAGGTTGCTAATGAATCAAAGACTAATCCAAAAGGGTTCTTTCAAGTGTACAGGACGAAGGTGAGGGAAAAGGTAGGACCTCTGAAAATTGGGAATGGACAGCTGACGGATAACGAACTGGAAATGTGTTCTCTATTTAATGACTATTTTTTTTCAGTCTTTACACAAGAAGACGTAAATGAGATTCCAGAAATTAACAATTATTCAGTTCCTGAAGAATTCAAATTAACTAATATTACTGTCACGAGGGATATGGTTATCAAACAAATAGATAAACTGAAGCAAAATAAGTCCCTGGACCCGACGAGTTGTTTTCCAGGGTACTTAAAGAATGCAAAATGGAACTTAGTCAGCCATTAACGAATGTGTTTAATACGTCCATCCTAACTGGTGTTGTGCCAGAGATGTGGAAGATAGCTAATGTAGTTCCTATATTCAAATCAGGGATAAGTCCATTCCATCAAATTACCGTCCAATAAGCCTCCACGTCTATAGTAGGCAAATTATTAGAATCAATTATAGCTGATATTATCAGAAGTCACCTTGAAGAACATAATTTGATTAATGAATCTCAGCATGGGTTTACGAGAGGTCGTTCCTGCCTGACAAATTTACTGACGTTTTTCAATAAAACATTTGAGGCAGTAGACAGTGATAAAGAATATGATATAGTTTACTTGGATTTCAGTAAGGCCTTCGATAGAGTACCTCACAAGAGACTCTTAAGAAAGGTGGCAGCTCATGGTATAGGAGGTAAAGTTCTAGCATGGATAGAGGCATGGCTTACCAATAGAAAGCAGAGAGTTTCCATTAATGGGGTCAAATCTGAATGGGGATTTGTCACTAGTGGCGTTCCACAAGGATCAGTTTTGGGCCCATTGTTGTTCATAATTTACATTAATGACCTTGATGAAGGAATTGCAAGTGACATGAGTAAATTTGCTGATGATACAAAAATAGGCCGTATAATTCATTCTGAGGAGGATAACAGTGAACTCCAGGAGGATTTGGATAAATTAATGTCTTGGTCTGAAAAGTGGCAGATGAAGTTCAATGTGGACAAGTGTAAGGTGCTTGTCGTTGGTAATGAAAATATCCCTCGAATTTATAAACTAGGTGAAGTTGAGCTTGATCATACAGAATGTGAAAAAGACTTGGGAGTCATGGTAAGCAGAAATCTAAAGCCAAGACAACAGTGCCTAAGTGTGCGCAATAAGGCTAACAGATTACTAGGATTTATTTCAAGAAGTATAAGCAACAGAAGTCCAAAAGTTATTTTACAGCTCTATACATCACTAGTGAGACCTCATTTGGATTATGCAGCTCAGTTTTGGTCTCCTTACTACAGGATGGATATAGATTCATTGGAGAACATACAAAGAAGAATGACTAAAATGATTTACAGTATAAGAAATCTCCCGTATGAAGATAGACTTAGAGCATTGAATCTCCACTCTCTGGAGAGACGTAGAATGAGGGAGATATCATCGAGGTGTACAAGTGGATGATGGGCATAAACAAAGGAGATATTAATAAAATACTGAGGATATCGAACCAAGTAAGAACGAGAAATAACGGATTTAAATTGGATAAATTTAGATTTAGAAAGGACATAGGCAAGTACTGGTTTTCGAACAGAGTTGTAGATGCGTGGAACAATCTTCCGAGTAGGGTGATAGAGGCTAGGACCTTGGGTGGCTTTAAAAGAGATTGGACAAATATATGAGTGGGAGGGGCTGGGTTTGATTAGTGTCGTGAGTACAGGAGTAAATTCTTAGGTAGTGGTGGTTTTGATAAGGACCTGCCTTGTATGGGCCAGTAGGCCTTCTGCAGTGTTCCTCCATTCTTATGTTCTTATGATAGCCTCCATTCACTCCTATCAAATACGCTCACACATGCTTGCTGGAAATCCAAGCCCCTCGCACACAAAACTTCCTTTACCCCCTCCCTCCAACCTTTCCTAGGCCGACCCCTACCCCGCCTTCCCTCCACTACAGATTTATACACTCGAAGTCACTCTGTCTCGTTCCATTCTCTCTACATGTCCAAACCACCTCAACAACCCCTCCTCAGCTCTCTGGACAATCGTTTTGGTAATCCGCACCTCCTCCTAATTTCCAAACTCCGAATTCTCTGCATTATATTCACACCACACATTGACCTCAGACATGACATCTCCACTGCCTCCAGCCTTCTCCTCGTTGCAACATTCATCACCCATGCTTCACACCCATATAAGAGCATTGGTATAACTATACTCTCATACATTCCCTCTTTACTTCCATGGACAAGGTTCTTTGTCTCCACAGACTCCGAAGTGCTCCACTCACCCTTTTCCCTCATCAATTCTATGATTCACCTCATCCTTCATAGACCCATCCGCCGACATGTCCACTCCCAAATATCTGAATACATTCACCTCCTCCATACTCTCTCCCTCCAATCTGATATCCAATCTTTCGTCACCTATTCTTTTTGTTATCCTCATCACCTTACTCTTTCCTATATTCACTTTCAATTTTCTTCTTTTACACACCCTACCAAATTCATCCACCAACCTCTGCAGCTTCTCTTCAGAATCTCCCAAAAGCACAGTGTCATCAGCAAAAAGCAACTGTGACAACTCCCACTTTGTATTTGCTTCATTTTGAAAATCAATTGGATTGTTAAAGTCTCTCACATGAATAAATAGAGCATTAGAATCTTGTCCAGTTCTAATGGTATATTTATGTTGTTTTAATCTTAGTTCAAGACTTTTACCAGTTTGACCATAATAAACTTTATCGCATATTTTACAGGGAATCTTATAGACACATCCATCAGCATTTTGGGGGGAATTTTTTATCAAAAGTCTTTTTACTGTATCAAGATTTTTAAATACAACTTTGATATTAAAATTCTTAAGAAAAGAAGGCATATCAACCAAGTTTTCATGGTAAGGGAGAACCAACATATTTTTGGTTGAATAAGGTTGGTTGTCCCTTTTTGGATTGTAAAAAGTATTTCTAGCTATTTTAAAAGATTTATCAATTATGTTTCTTGGGTATTTTAAATCATTAGCTATTTCATAAATTTTAGAGATTTCTTCATCTATGAACTCTGGACTACAAATACGTAAAGCTCTCAAAAACATAGAAGAGAAAACCGACAGTGGTATGGGTTTTGGGGGGAAAACAGAGAAGTCCCAGTGTAGTAATATTATAAGTTGTAGGAGAACTAGTAATAGGCAGAATAAGGTGGATAGTGGAAAGCTAGTGACACTAGATGACAAGGACAGTAATAGGTATAGTGGAAAAACAGAGATGAGCAGGAAGGGTAAAGAGAAAGGAGGGTCTCTAAATATATATTACACCAATAGTCGTAGTGCTAGGAATAAGATGGACGAGTTGAGATTAGTTGCAAGTACGGGTAATATTGATGTTTTTGCAATAACTGAGACATGGTTTAATATGAAAAATCGGGACTTGCCTGCCGAATGTCACATTCAGGGTTTTAAATTGTTCCAAGTAGACAGAAGTATCGGGAAAGGGGGTGGGGTGGCACTCTATGTCCGTGATCATTTAAATTGTTGCATAAAAACGGGTATAAAGTCTGAATTAACACATACAGAGTCTGTCTGGATAGAATTTTCAGAGGGTGTGAAAAATTGATTTTAGGCGTGATTTACCGTCCTCCAAACTTAGATAGGGAACAAGGGAGACTACTTTGGGAGGAAATTGTTAAGGCCACAAGACACGATAAATTCTAGGGGACTTTAACTTTAGTCAGATTGATTGGAATTTCATGACAGGGAATTTAGAATCTAACGACTTTTAGAAGTAGTTCAGGATTGCTTTTGAAGCAGTTTGTAACAGAACCTACAAGGGAAATAACCTACTTGACTTGGTTCTGGCAAGCAAGGAAACCCTTGTTAATAATTTAGAAATTACAGAGGAACTCGGCTCAAGCGACCACAAGTCAATTACCTTTAGCATTGAATGGATGTATGATAGTAGGGATAATTCAGTAATGGTCCCAGATTTTCGCTTAGCAGATTATAATGGACTTAGAGAACACTTATCAACTGTGGACTGGGGTGAAGAAGAGAGGTATCAATATGACAGTTTTCTTAACACTATACAGGCTGCCCAAAGAACATTTATCCCGTATAAAGAAATTAGATCAAGTAGAAATGACCCAAAATGGATGAATAATAGGCTCAAATATCTTTTAGGGCAGAAGAAAGGAATTTATAGGCGCATAAAAAGAGGTGAGGGTCATCTTATAAATCAGTATACTGACATTAAGAGGGACGTTAAAAAGGGAATAAGAAAAGCTAAACGGACTATGAAATTAAAGTTGCTAGGGAATAAAAAACTAACCCAAAAAGTTTTTTCCAGGTTTATAGAACAAAAGTTAGGGATAAGATAGGTCCCCTTAAAAATAACTCTGGGCATCTTACTGACAAGGAGAATGATATGTGCTCTATTTTTAATAATTATTTTCTCTCGGTTTTCACACAGGAAGACATTAATAATATCCCAGTAATTAATTTTTACAGAGGCCCAGAAGAAGATAAATTATTAAATATCACAGTCACTAGCGAAATGATTATGAAACAGCTGGAACGACTGGAACAAAATAAATCGCCGGGTCCTGATGAGCTTTTTGCAAGGGTTCTTAAGGAATGCAAAATGGAACTCTGTGAACCAATATCTAACATTTTTTATTTATCTCTTCAAACAGGTGTAGTGTCTGATATGTGGAAGATGGCTAATGTAATTCCTATTTTTAAAGCAGGGGACAAGTCACTACCGTCAAACTACCGCCCAATAAGCCTGACCTCAATTGTAGGCAAATTACTAGAGTCAATTATAGCTGATATTATTAGAAGCCATCTAGATAACCATAATTTGATTAATGATACCCAGCATGGATTCACGAGGGGCCGTTCCTGCCTATCTAATTTATTAACCTTCTTCAGTAAAGCTTTTGAGGCTGTTGATCACGATAAAGAATTCGATATTGTTTATTTAGACTTTAGTAAGGCTTTTGATAGAGTACCGCACCAGAGACTGTTAAAGAAAGTGGCAGCTCATGGCATTGGGGAAAAAGTGCTGTCATGGATCGAGTCATGGCTCACCAATAGGAAGCAGAGAGTGTGCATAAATGGGGTTAAATCCGAATGGGGACTTGTAACAAGTGGTGTTCCACAGGGATCAGTCTTAGGCCCATTGTTATTTATAATATATATCAATGACCTTGATGAGGGAATTACTAGTGATATGAGCAAATTCGCCGACGACACGAAGATAGGTAGGATAATTGATTCAAACATAGATATCATAGAACTTCAGGAAGATTTAGACAAACTTAATTCGTGGTCAGAAAAGTGGCAGATGCAGTTCAATGTAGATAAATGCAAGGTTCTGAAGCTCGGAGTGTCCATAACCCAAGCACTTATAAGTTAAATAACGTAGAACTTAGCCATACAGATTGCGAGAAGGACTTGGGGGTGATGGTAAGCAGCAACCTTAAACCAAGACAGCAATGCCTAAGCGTATGTAATAAGGCAAATAGATTACTGGGATTTATATCAAGAAGTGTTAGCAACAGAAGTCCAGAGGTTATATTACAGCTTTATACATCATTAGTAAGGCCTCACCTAGATTACGCAGCTCAGTTCTGGTCTCCATATTACAGAATGGACATAAATTCGTTAGAAAACATTCAGCGTAGAATGACTAAATTAATACATAGCATTAGAAATCTTCCTTACGAAGAAAGATTGAAGACCCTAAAATTACATTCACTTGTAAGACGTAGAATGAGGGGAGACATGATCGAGGTATACAAGTGGAAAATGGGTATTAACAAAGGGGATATAAATAAGGTCTTGAGGATATCTCTCCAAGAGAGAACCCGCAATAATGGATTCAAGTTAGATAAGTTTAGATTTAGAAAGGATATAGGAAAGTATTGGTTTGGAAATAGGGTAGTTGATGAGTGGAACAGTCTGCCTAGTAGGGTTATTGAAGCTAGGACCTTGGGTAGTTTCAAATTTAGGTTGGATAAATTCATGAGTGAGAGGGGTTGGATTTGAGTGGGACTCGCGCATGAGTGGGTAGAATTGTCAAAGCTTATTTCTTGGGTGCATTGAAAATTGGGTTGAGCAAATATTCTGTTAGTGGGACGGATTGTGAAGGACCTGCCTAGTATGGGCCAACAGGCCTGCTGCAGTGTTCCTCCTTTCTTATGTTCTTATGTTCTTATGTTATGTAACATTGAGTAGATGAGAAATGCATTGTGCAGTTGCATATTATTTCGTGTGGGTGTGTAATGCGTGTTGTATTTATACTGTATTGTATATTACGAAATAAAGTTTGCTGATTAATGAACTTCTGGTCACGAATCTCAGTATTGTTCCTAAGGTGTCCAGGAATAATCTCTGCTACAAGTTCACTGGACGCTACAAGTTCACTGGACGCTACAAGTTCACTGGACGTCACACATGAGGACAGGACAGCAGACAGTGCAATCTATGATACCTTGTGGACACCAACACTTCTTAGTCCGACTGGAATTGCATCTTGAAGAACGAAAAGGCACAATACCGTGACTGAAACATACAACCCGCGCACAGAGAGACGCTAATGACGTTTCGGTCTGACTTGGACCATTTACAAGTGTGACTTGTAAATAGTCTAAGTCAGACCGAAACGTCGTCATAAACTTCTCTCTCCTCTGTGTTGGTTACTTGTGTAGTGTAGCTGGGTTCCACTGCCGGTCTTCTAGAGTAAAGTTGAATACTTTTGCGTAAATCAACCTCAGGAGACTGTATCCATGTAGTTTAGGGCTGTCATATGAGGGTTTACACCTGAGGAAATACGTTAAACTGGGCAGACTCAACATTTTGCAATCACTTGCAAAGCATTGTGGGCCTCTGGAATGCAGGTTCATTGTTGCACTCTCCTCAAATCGTCCAGCTTGTTATTAAAAACTGCGTCAGCCCATCCAAGAAGTTCTCCAAACACGATGCTACTTCTTGTTGACACTGACTGATGTTCCTGGTAGTATGGATCTTGCTGCATCGATAAATAATTTCACATCTGAATGGATTAAAGATGAGCCTTGAGAGTCTGTCCCCAAAAAGGAGAATCTATTTTTTGAAACGGCGTTTGGGAAAAAAATGTATATGGAATTGAACAGAAGGTGGAACAGCCTTCATGGTATCTGCTTAACAATTCTGGATGCACATTTTAGGGTTAATTTGCCTTATTAATCTTACTATGATTTATGAGTTTATTGTGTCATCAGTATGAGGCTACTTCAGAGACATTGAGGAATATTCCTTGAAGGATGAGGCAAATAACGATAGTGTGAACCACGATAGCAGGGTGTGAACCACGAAAGTAGGGTGTGAACAACGATAGCAAAGTATGTGAACCACGATTGCAGGGTGTGAACCACGATTGCAGGGTGTGAACCATAATTGCAGTGTATGAACCACGATAGCAAAGTGCCTGAACGACGATAGCAGGGAGCGAAAAACGAGATCAAGGTGTGAACCACGATAGCGGAGTATGCACCAGCAACACCTGTCGCACCTCGTATGGTCTATTGAACACATGTGGAGCCAGCACCACCACCTGCCGGACCCCTCGGTACGTAGATAAATGAAAGACCATTGTTTACATCAGCACCATAGAGGCCTTAAAGAGCCATCACTGAACTATCACGTCCAGTTAGCCGGAGAATACACAGGTGTGAGCATAGAGGATGAGAGAGATATACAGTTGTCAACATGAAGGTAGGCTCCCCTTAATGCTTCCTAAGATACCCAGATGTTGCAAGCTGGGTGTTGCAATGTGTTGGAGGGATGTGGGAGTTTAGTTCTGAGTTATGAGGGTGTGGGAGATAATCCATATTAACAAGCTTTAGCAGCTCAAAAGACGGAGTACAACTCATTCAAACACTGCTAGAGTAGTAGCAAGATCATGGTAATGAAGCTCAGATACCTAAACACCTTCTTGGTAAGCTGGATCTCAGCTCTCTCAAACATAGCTAGGGTAAGAGCATGCTTCATAGCTGGAGTTAAACTCTCTCCAACACAGCTAGGATAAGAGCACGCTCCATAGCTGGAGTTAAACTCTCTCCAACACAGCTAGGATAAGAGCACGCTCCATAGCTGGAGTTAAACTCTCTCCAACACAGCTAGGATAAGAGAACTCCTCATAGCTGAAGATAAAAACTCTCCTTTTTCCCAGACTGAGAGTTCCTCTCTCACTCTCACTCTCAGTCTTCCCATCTCATATTCCATAAACCACTAAACCACTTTACGTTTTACGCTTTACCTGTGGCCCTTCTCTAGGTTTTTGCTTCAGTTTTAAGTGAGATACTGTACTCACCTAATTATGGTTGTAGTGGTCGATTTATAGCTCCTGGGCTCTCCTGCAGCTTGACAATACAACAGTCAATACACCCTTACTATTTTATATTTAGTTATCCAATAAAACCCGTGTAGAGTCTCTTATGAGATAGATAGATAGAGAGAAAAAGAAAGAGAAAGAGAGAGAAAAAGATACTTACCTCTTTACTGCATTTAACTGTTGCAAAAGGCTTCTAGTGCCTATAACTCAATTATATTTGTCAGTTAATCGAGCCTATCCTCAAAATCTTTCCAGTAAGTAACTTATTAGTGTCATTCTGGAACGCACCTGGATGTATCTTTTCCAGCTGTTTATTTTGGTCATTTTGGGGGGAAATTGTAGGTTTGTGTTCCCTGATAATTCACGAAAATATTTCAATCAATTTAGTAGATAATATTGTTGTTTTAGGACAGGTTAGGTTAGGTAAGGTTTGTCAGGAAACAGGACAAGTGCTTCCTGACGTGGGTCTTAGTTATATGATGACCCGCAGCTGGAGCTTTTGGTCATCTGACCGAGGCCTTCCACTGGCTTACCACCACTTTTAAAAAATATGATTATGATTATAACCATACAGACAATTCGGCATATTGGACCGACTGTAAGGTTATGGTATTGTAATCATTACACCTTTTAAATGCCAGCCGTCTCCTGCTAAGGTAGATGACCCAAAAAATAAGAGGAAACACATTCACCATCATTTATTCAATAGCTGTCTTGCCAGAAGAACGGTGGAAGATGAGGAGAAGTTTGAGGTAATCAGTCCCTCAGAGTCGATTGATGGACTGAACACATCGACTCCAGGCTGAGGGACTGATTACCTCAAACTCCTCATCTTCCACCGATCTTCTCTGTATTGGACTGAAGAAGTCACTGGCTGACGAAACGTTTCCACAATAAAGATTCCCAAATGTTGCACAAGTGTCTTACTCTCAATCTGAAATTTAATGTCACCTCACTTCTGGCAAGACAGCTATTGAATAAATGATGGTGAATGTGTTTCCTCTTATTACCTAAACCATTAGCATCACATTAGAGATGAACCTCACTATAGATAAAAACCTAATTTAACACCACTAACTGTACCCGTTGCTCGGCTGGTAGAGCACTCACCTCATACACTGAGGTCCGTGGTTCGATTCCCGGTACGGGTGAAAATATGGGGCGTGTTTCCTTAAGACACTCGCTGTCCCTGTTCACCTAGCAGTAAGTAGGTACCTGGGTGTTAGTTGACTGGTGTGGGTCGCATCCTGGGGACAAAACTAACCTAAGTTAGTTAGAAATTTTCTGCATAACCAAGGGCTTTCTATATAGTATCTCAATGATGTCAGCTATGGTCTGTATAAGTTGTATCATGTACTTGCAGAAATAAAGATTATTATTATTGTTATTGTTATTATTATTGATTATTATTATTATTATTATTATTATTATTATTATTATTATTATTATTATTATTATTATTATTATTATTATTATTATTATTATTATTATTATTATTATTATCAGTATCATCATTAACTGTATCCATAGACACAAAGAGGAATAGCTGGACTTATATGGATGATGGCAATCCTCGTAGCATTCACTGTAGCAGCGACCTCACAGACTAACCACCACCACCACCACGACTCGCCAGCACAAAAGCAACAACAACGACAACAACAACAACAACAACAACAACAACAAAACAACAACGACGGCGACAACAACAACAACAACGACAACATCAACAAAGACAATAACAACAACAACAGGAAAATGATACCGCTCTTGCATCCAGTGAGAGAGATGAGAGGTCAGGTCAGTGGTGTTGTAAGGTTCTATAATCGCCCTTCTGAGGCAACGAGAAAGGTCAGGTCATGTGGTGTTGTAAGGTTGTTCTGTGATCGCCCTTCTGAGGTGACGTTATTTTTCAGGCCAAACCGTTTTGTAAAGTCAGATTATTGTGTGAGACCTGGTCAAAACCATATCCATGATTTTTTTTTCCAAGGCGTATTGCGTAACAGTGGGTTTTATCAAGTCACAAAGAGATATGTACTCTTTACCCAGGTAGATCAGTTTGTGACTTGATAAAGCCCACTGTGTGGGCGAAACGTAGTCAATAAAAGACTGCAATATTCTCCATTTGAGTTTATTTTTCCATTGTGTCGATGTTTTGTACCATTTATCTCCATGATACGTATCATTTGACCGGATGGGAATAAGTGTTCTTTGACTCACCTCGGTACAGCACTCCGCAGCTGCGGGGGTTCAACAACATATACTTTGTGAACCCCAGCTACAGCGGTGCGGACTCAGGTGCTGGCACCTGTACTCTGACCGTCAACCGCGTCAACTCGAACATCTGTCAACTGCGCCTCGACTTTCTGGACTTCAACTTGGCGCAGCACGACGCTAATGGCAACTGTATTACAGACTTTCTCACCATCACTCCATCCTCCTCCGTGCCCAGGATCTGTGGCTCCAACGATGGACAACACAGTAAGTACAACCTTCAACACATCCTGAGTGCCAAGGATCTGTGGCTCCAAAGATGGACAACACAGTAAGTATAACCTTCAACACATCCTGAGTGCCAAGGATCTGTGGCTCCAACGATGGACAACACAGTAAGTGCAACCTTCAACACATCCTGAGTGCCAAGGATCTGTGGCTCCAAAGATGGACAACACAGTAAGTGCAACCTTCAACACATCCTGAGTGCCAAGGATATGTGGCTCCAACGATGGACAACACAGTAAGTACAAACTTCAACATATTCTGAGTGCCCAGGATCTGTGGCTCCAACGATGGACAACACAGTAAGTACAACCTTCAACACATCCTGAGTGCCAAGGATCTGTGGCTCCAACGATGGACAACACAGTAAGTACAAACTTCAACATATTCTGAGTGCCAAGGATCTGTGGCTCCAACGATGGACAACACAGTAAGTACAAACTTCAACATATTATGAGTGCCAAGGATATGTGGCTCCAACGATGGACAACACAGTAAGTACAAACTTCAACATATTATGAGTGCCAAGGATCTGTGGCTCCAACGATGGACAACATAAGAACATAAGAACATAAGAAAGGAGGAACACTGCAGCAGGCCTGTTGGCCCATTCTAGGCAGGTCCTTCACATTCCATCCCACCAACAGAATATTTGTTCAACCTAATTTTCAATGCTACCCAAAAAAATAAGCTTTGATAATTTTATTTACTCATGTGCAATTCCCACTCAAATCCAACCCTTTCACTCATGAATTTATCCAACCTAAATTTAAAACTACCCAAGGTCCTTGCTTCAATAACCCTACTAGACAGACTGTTCCATTCATCAACT
Organism: Cherax destructor; assembly: GCA_009830355.1. Taxonomy (NCBI): domain Eukaryota; kingdom Metazoa; phylum Arthropoda; class Malacostraca; order Decapoda; family Parastacidae; genus Cherax; species Cherax destructor. The sequence continues at coordinate 541 of WNWK01013857.1, read as the reverse complement.
ACCCTATTTCCAAACCAATACTTTCCTATATCCTTTCTAAATCTAAACTTATCTAACTTGAATCCATTATTGCGGGTTCTCTCTTGGAGAGATACCCTCAAGACCTTATTTATATCCCCTTTGTTAATACCCATTTTCCACTTGTATACCTCGATCATGTCTCCTCATTCTACGTCTTACAAGTGAATGTAATTTAAGGGTCTTCAATCTTTCTTCGTAAGGAAGATTTCTAATGCTATGTATTAATTTAGTCATTCTACGCTGAATGTTTTCTAACGAATTTATGTCCATTCTGTAATATGGAGACCAGAACTGAGCTGCGTAATCTAGGTGAGGCCTTACTAATGATGTATAAAGCTGTAATATAACGTCTGGACTTCTGTTGCTAACACTTCTTGATATAAATCCCAGTAATCTATTTGCCTTATTACGTACGCTTAGGCATTGCTGTCTTGGTTTAAGGTTGCTGCTTACCATCACCCCCAAGTCCTTCTCGCAATCTGTATGGCTAAGTTCTACGTTATTTAACTTATAAGTGCTT